>JALHBW010000191.1:0-203101 GCA_024339985.1 Tolypocladium endophyticum | reverse complement strand
TCAACAAAGGCGCCAACGTCGAGAATAGAGATAACTCTGGTGGCACGCCACTCTCTTGGGCTACCAAAAACGGATTCGATGCTATCGTCAAACTTCTCATCGATCATGGCGCCAACGTCGAGGCTAGAGATAACGATGGTAGCACGCCACTCTCTGGGGCCGTTATATTGGGATTCGATACTATCGTCAAGCTTCTCATCGATCATGGCGTCATCGATCATGACGCCAGCATCGACTTTGAAGATATAAATAGTTAGTTTATTGGGGCAGCGGAATACCCCTGATCCCACACTTAATGGGTCAGTTCGGGGGGAGGATTGAGGAGGCAGGGACACAAATGGGCATCATAGTCTCTATGATCAGATGCTTCTGCCTGTGCCTTACGCTTTTGTGATCTTTTCATACTCCAATTAAGGAATTAGTTGCCCTCCTCTTTTGCCGCATCGGCCTCGCTGCTGCTCGTAACTCCGCTATAGAATGAAGTGATCTAAGCAAAACCTAATCGTAGGCTTCGTGCCTTTCTCTATCTTCGTACGAACGAAGTAGCCATAATTGAGCGTCTTCGGGCACCTACAACAAAGCTTCTATTGAGGTCGTCGCTCTCGGCTTTTGGCGTGTTCTTCAACTCTCCACGGGCCCCACGCCGATACACATCCACGACCTGCATCTCCACCATACGCACCGCGCTCTCATTATCGGCAGAGCCCCCGACGACGCGTATTATCTGCCAAGGGCCCCCTCTCTTACTCAGGCGAATGGCAAACGACCTCGATGTTATTGCCTGCTGGGTCGAGCACAAAGGCAGCATAATAATTGGAGTGGTACAAAGGTCGCAAGCCCGGAGCACCGTTGTCCTTTCCACCGGCCGTCAAGGCAGCTGCGTGGAATGCATCGACAAGGGCACGACCTGGATGAACATTGTCAGTTCACGCACCGGGATTAAATTTGGTAAATGCTTTTCTCACTGGGAGCACGAAAGGCAATATGCGAGGCGCGCTGAGCTGGAGCCTGGGCAGCAACCAGCCAAAAATCGGTACGTTTGTAGTCACCTTTGTAGTCACCGACTACATCGTCTCGTGCTCCTAGGCCGGCTGCGTCGTCACCGAACTGCTGAACGAGCTCGTAGCCCAACGGCGCGAGGCACTTCAGGTAGAAGTCTAAGCATTCCCGGAGCTGTGCCTTGCCGACACAAAGGCAGGTGTGATCAATGGGCATGATGAGAATGCGTGTCAGCGAGATTTAAATTAGATACAATTCGGAATCTTTCTTGGTTGGAAGACGTTAAGGCGCTGCCCTTTTATGTCCATGACGTCCTTCTTGTCTCGGGCAGTGTAGGTACCGAAGTCCGGCGGACGATGTGGCCCCGCATTTCCCATGCCGTGAAGTCTGCATGCGTTCACGCTTCCGTTTAGGTGCGTGCAGGTGCAAAATAAACGCTATCCAATAGTACAGATAAGACCACGAAGAGTGTACGTGTTTTTGTTTCAGCTGTGTATCTCTTGCACACCGTCCGTTTTGGATTGGCCCCGTAGACCTCGGGCTTCGTCAATGCCAAGCGTCCGCTGCACTGGCCTGTCCTTCCACGTCGTCCAGATAGCCCATATGACTATCAGTCACGCTTCCTTATGTGTACAGGAAAGTCTTTAGCAGGAATTTCTAAAAGATGACCTCACCGCTCTCAGGCCATTTGGCCATCAGCTCGTTCATCAGGCTGGCGGGTGCACTCATATTGGATAAGGTTCCTTGCGAGTGAGTCGCCGACAATGACGTCCTCGATGACACCCGGACGACCGCTCCAGCGTTTTTCGCGGGTGCCTATGGATTCTATGCGTAGCCACGAGTTTCCCGGCGTTGTTGTCTGGACTTGACCAGCGCAGTGACGGCGGGGCGCGTCTCTGAGCAGTGCGCCAAAGATGGGACACAGCACCCCATTTGCTATTGATATTGAGCCATGTCAAGCTATTTCGAACTACTGTGTTCTTGTGCCTCTTTTCATGCGTACGCGCCAGTTGTCGCATGAAAGACTTCAGTGACGCCCGTGCGCATCCTTCTACTGGGCTCGTTGTTGTAAAGCGGCACACCGCCTGTGTGACTGACCTCTCCTCCGAAGTGCGCTTATCAGAGTCTTTTCGTCCAAACCTGCGTCTGTTGGCTTGTGAGGCCTCCATTCCCGACGGGGCCCGCAATAGGATGCGTTGCAATTGACTTTTGTCATCGCTTTGACCGCGAGGTAGCATAAGAAGGATTGAGATGAATGAGTAGCGGTCGAGCTAGTTCCTAATGCGGGGATACAAGAGATCTTGGCGACACGGGAGCAGGTTGATCTAAGCCGTGTTGTCTGTCAATAATGGGTTAAGACCCACGTATACCTGGCATCAGTACGACGTAGGTTTACCTGGCGAAATTGCACTGAGACAAACTCGTACGATGGGATTAATTGAATAAGAGCACTTGGTAATTGCGTGATGGTTTTACAATAGCCGATAGCAACATGAGCCTCTTTGGAAATTACTTTTTTGCCACAAGTGTCGATGAAAGGCACAAAAAGTTATCATATTCTCGTTCAGCACTCTCGCTTTTGCGGTGCGCAAGGTTGCCAAACTTCGCAGGGACATCAGTCTCGTCAATGTCGTTTCAATCACGATGAGAACTAAAGCTCTTCTTATACATCTTCTCCTGGCTGTGGCCTCTTGCGGCGTTCCAACTAATTTGCCCCCGGGAGTCCAACCTATCATCGCGGCCATCGAAAAAGACCTGGCAATCGACCGATCCAACCCGCCATATTATGATCAATCACCCAAGCAGGAAGAGCCAACCTGTGCACCATACTGGACATCATGCATGAAGTCGAAATTCTTCAAGAGGTTTTGTCTAGAGTCTGGAAACGCCACAGTATATCACGTCGCTCATTCGGAGTCTCGTGCGATTAATTACGCCAAGACCGCCTCCAAAATGAGCATATCGAGTTCAACGGCAATTGCGGAATCTCGGACTCGAGGATGGACAGTTGGCTTAAAGCTTGGACTCACTGGCGGCACCGAACCCCTCAAGGCAAATGCTGAGCTCTCGGCGGCCTATTCCGATACGCATACTACAGGCAGAACTGATACAAAACGAGTCAGCGTTGACACGACTTGCGAACCCGGGTATCAATGCGAGATTCAGACGTGGACCTTTCATGCCGAAATAAAAGGGTCTTGTCGGCCGAAACCAATGATAGATTGCAGTGGAACCATCGATCAATGTGCTGAAAGACGCATTGGATGCTCTCAGTATCGGAGTTATTGGAGGAAAGAATGTCGAGCTTCCGCCCAAAATGATCTAGTCGAATGTGGCATCAAGACTCCAGTCTACGACGCCTCTGGCATACCCATGACTATCATGATGCTTCTATCCCACAAGCTTGCCAACCATACAGGATTGGGAATATGGGACCGTTCAGCCAAAGGAAACTCCAAAACACTTGAGACAGAGTACAAGCTATTGGACTGGCAGGCTTCATAGGTCAGCCCGATGCCGCTGACGTAGTACAAAGACAAAGGCATATGATAGTGAACTTGGTCATGGTCATTTCAGTATGTTGCAACCGGGGTGAGAGGCTTGCAGGATTTTCGAAACAACATTTTAAAAAGAGGTGTTTCATTCGCTTTGGAGCGTCAATACATGTAGACGCCTGATTGCCAGAACCCGCCGTTAGATCCATTTAGTGGAAGCTTTGAGCTAAGCAATCAGATCTCTTTCTCAACTATTCTGAATGTGCCAGAACTTTATCAAAACAGCCTAAGGTTCCTTTATCTTGAAACCAGAAATGAGCGTTGAATGTTACTTTCCAGCAGGTTGCTAAGAGAAGAGGCTGACACTGAAACACTAACAATACTCGGAACGACAAAGTCCATCAGACTAACAATGGAATATCGTCAGGATATGCCGAATAGCGCTAATAAGCAAGGAAGTAGCCAATGTCCTGCAGCAGAGACCTGGCATACCTTACGGAATCGCTCCACCAGGGCGGCGGTGAAATGGGTTTCCTTGCACTGTTGTAAGGCAAGAGACTAAGCCGTCGCCTTAAAAACACTGGCAACGCAACTCCACAACAGTTCAGTCGTCTGCTCGCCTTGGCATCGAAGCTTGAAGGGCATACGACATCTGTTTGGCTCTTCCATGGCCCCCTCTCAGTCGTGGCAACGCTTCTGTTGCGTTTGCAAACAATTGAGGGAACGCTGGGAAAATCACATGCATCAATTGCTACCCAAGTCTCATGAAAGACCCACGATGTTCTATGCCTCAAGCTGAGTCTGGGCTGCCTTTCAAAGCCATCTCCGAGCAGACATTCAATCCACCATGACGTGGGCTCCGCAGCGTCACGGCGCTCTCCACATCCGATTCCCAGCCCGGCGTGGCTCTTGGCTTCCCCATCGTGCCTAGCGCTGCCGCGTTTAGTCGCCGCCACCAAAAAGTTTATTGCGTCCTCACTGCCCTCAGCCACCCGACGATGAGTTACGAGTAATTAACCATGGAGAGTCCACCTCCACGAGGTCGGCCGCATGTGCCGAGCAAGGATTGCTACGAGCTTGGAGATCGGTATTGCCGAAAATGGCATACAAAGTACAACTGCGGCAGCGGTGGTCGCAAGGAAAATAGACTTGTTGACTATTGAGTTTTGCTTCGTATCATTGAGTCAACAGTCCGTCTTGGCCGGGCCACTTACACGTAAGCATTTATACTGGTTTTCGCCCTCTTTGCTCTGCTATTTTACCATCGTCTTCACCGTTGTCTTCATGTTTGTGATGGCGCGCTGCATCTACATCGAGAAAGCATGAGCACCTCGCAAACCCTCTCGGTCTCGCTGCAAGACCACGTCTCTGGCCAGTCTAATAAGCCCCTCTCGAGACCGGCACACAGCTTGACCAGCGAAGATGTCCTGCGAGAGCTTCGGTCAGACCCCGACTATGGCCTGCAACCTGACGAAGCAGCCCGGCGCATCACCGAGCTCGGGCCCAACGAGCTGGCCAAGGAGAAGGGCGTTCAGCCATTGGCACTCTTCCTCGAGCAAATCTTCAATGCTATGACGCTGGTAAGCAAGTCACTTGGTATCTTCTTCGGCACGACAGCTGGTCGCTAATGCGTGATGGGGGCCGGGCAGGTCCTGGTGCTTGCGTTGGCAGCTAGTTTCGGTATCCAAGCGTGGATCGAAGGCGGCCTCCTCGGGGGTATCATCGTTCTCAACGTCTTCATCGGCTTCGCGCAGAGCCTGCACGCCGAAAAGACCATCAACTCGCTGCGCGCACTCGGCTCGCCGACCTGCAGGGTCGTTCGTGGCGGCGACACCATCACAATCCCTACAGCCAGTGTAGTCCCTGGGGACGTCATCGACCTCAGCACCGGCGACTCGGTGCCCGCCGACGTACGTCTCATCACGGCCGTCAACCTAGAAGCCGATGAGGCGCTCCTCACGGGCGAGTCGGTGCCAGTGGCTAAGAATCCCCGCTTGACTTTTGATGACGACACGGGGCCTGGGGACCGTCTCAATGTTGTGTACAGCTCAACGAGCATCACAAAGGGCCGCGGCCGGGGTATTGTCTTTGCGACGGGCATGTTTACTGAGATTGGTCTCATTGCAGGCGCTCTTAACGGAGCCTGCAACGCCAAAGGGGTCTACGAGGAGCGTAAGCCGCCTATTTCTTTGATCAAGCGCTCCTCGAGGGCTTTCGTCGTCTGGCTGGGTCGGTTTCTCGGCCTCACTGTAGGCACCCCGTTGCAGCGAAAACTCTCGCAGCTGTTCCTCTGGCTCTTTGCCTTTGCCGTCATCTGCGCTATCGTCGTGCTCGGTGCCAACAAGTTCGACACACGGCAGGACGTCATCCTGTATGCCGTGACAACGGCCATTGGAACCATTCCTGTATCGCTACTGCTCGTGTTGACGGTCACCATGGCGGCTGGCACCAAAGCTATGGTCGAGCGGCACGTCATTGTGCGCAACTTGCAGAGCCTCGAGGCACTGGGCGGCGTGACGAACATCTGCTCGGACAAGACGGGCACCATCACACAGGGCCGCATGGTGGTGCGGAAGGCTTGGCTTCCGGGTTGCGGCACGTTTTCCGTCGACACGGGCAACGACGTGTACAACCCAACAGCTGGACAGGTCCTTTTCAGCAACTCGCAACCAACGAACGAGAAACAGCCAAAAGAATGTACTGAGATGTCAGCAGTCGTCGCGCCGCTTGATGAACCGACGACTAAGCCCGCTCTGCAGTGGTTCTTAAACGTCGCTTCACTCGCCAATCTCGCGACGCTAGAGCAGACCGATAGAGAGGTCGGTGACGAGGGAAAGCTCACCAAGCAATGGACGGCGCGCGGAGCACCTACAGAGATTGCCATCGAGGTGTTCACCGCAAGGTTCGGACGGAGGCGAGCGCAGCTGTGCGAAGGCCCCAATGCCAAGTGGACGCCCATCGCCGAATTTCCGTTTGACTCTGATATTAAGAAGATGACTGTGCTTCTTCGCGATGTAGCCTCCCAGGAGACGCACGTCTTTACCAAGGTGAGTTGCAAACTACTTAAGGCTCCATGGCCTTGTGATGCTGCAGTTTATTGACCGTTGCCAAAGGGCGCCGTCGAGCGAGTCCTCGACAGCTGCGAGCGCATTGCCGTCAACGAAACCATCACAGCCCTCACAGAGCCCATCAAGGCCGACATTCTTGCCAACATGGAGGCCCTCGCCAGCCAGGGTCTGCGCGTCCTCGCGCTCGCCCACAAGATCAGTCACCGTCCTGTCTGCGCGTCTGATTTCGACCACGGCAGTACCGCCCCTAGTCGCGACCTCTTCGAGAAAGCCCTCGTCTTTCGCGGCCTCGTCGGCATCTATGATCCCCCGCGGCCAGAGTCGCTTCCCAGCGTACGCATGTGCCAGCGTGCCGGCATCGCCGTGCACATGCTCACAGGCGACCATCCTCAGACGGCGCGCGCCATCGCCGCTGATGTCGCCATTCTGCCATCGCCCGAGCAGCTCAGGCTGCTGCCCGCCGACGTAGCCGCGTCACTGACAATGACAGCGCACGAGTTTGACGCCCTGTCGGACGCGCAGGTCGATGCGCTACCGCAGCTACCGCTCGTGGTGGCCCGCTGCGCTCCCAGCACAAAGGTGCGCATGATAGAAGCCCTGCATCGCCGAGGCCGGTACGTCGCAATGACAGGCGACGGCGTCAACGACAGCCCGAGCCTGAAGCGCGCAGACATTGGCATCGCCATGGGCACCGGCTCCGACGTGGCCAAGGAGGCAGCCGATATTGTGCTCACCGACGACAACTTCGCCTCCATCCTGAACGCCGTCGAGGAGGGCCGCCGCATTTTCGACAATATCCAGAAATTCATCTTGCATGTGCTGGCCGCCAACATTGGCTTCGTCGTCGCGCTGTTGACGGGATTGGCTTTCAAGGACGCCTCGGGCGTGTCCGTCTTCATGCTGACGCCCGTGGAGATCCTGTGGATGCTGATGGGTACCGGCGCCTTTTGCGAGACGGGTCTGGGGTTCGAAAAGGCCGTGCCTGATATTCTGGACCGTCCGCCTCACGACGTAAGTTAATCTCTGACAATGCCCAGCCGGAGCCTCTGACTGACGCCTTTTAGCTCCGATACGGTGTCCTCAGCCCAGAGTTCCTCCTCGACATGGTTGTCTACGGCGTTCTCATGGCCTGCTGCACCGTTGGCTCTTTCACCGCTGTCATCTTTGGCTTCGACAGTGGCGACCTCGGCATTGACTGCAACAAGCATTCCTCGGCCAGTTGTCAAGACGTGTTCCGCGCCCGCGCCACGTGCTACGCCACCATGACATGGATTTTCCTGCTATTTGCCTGGGAGCTCATCGACACGCGACGTTCGCTCTTCTTCATGCCTCGAGGGTTTCGCGCCTGGATCGCTCACCTCTGGGGCAACCACTTTCTCTTCTTCTCTGTCGTTATCGTCTTCTTCTTCGTCTTCCCGACGCTGTACATCCCTGTCATTAACCATGTCGTCTTTATGCACTCGGGCATCAGCTGGGAGTGGGCCGTCGTGTTCGTTGCGATTTTCGTCTTCATTCTGGGTGCCGAGAGTTGGAAGTGGGCAAAAAGGGTGTACGTGAGGCGGCACGAACCAGCACCGCAGAGACGGAATGAACTGGGGTGAAGATATGGAGCATGCTGCAGGCGAGGTTGCCATCCCGATCGGAGGCTCATATCACGATCTGCGTACTCGTGATAAGATCCTGAACACATACCGAAACAATCCCACGAGAGCCACGAAGGCTTGTGGGGACAAGGTGAAAGTGCAGAAACCAATCAAATGCTAATAACACCGCTCGCCTTTGTATCCGATTTGTTTTGAACCTCCATATTCAGACCCACAAGCCTTCGTGGCTCTCGTGGGATAAGGAATCATCACTTATGAATTAATGTGGAGAGATGAATCGTGTACGAGAGCTCATGTCGTCAAGCGAGATAACGTCCCCCCCTGGGCGATAAGACCTTCATTATAGACCATTCTCATTCAGAGACTCAGCATAGCACAACATCGTACCACTTTGGCTTTTAGATGGTGTGTCACCTAGTTGTGGCCATAACCCCGTTTATTTTATCACAATCAAAATTACCGCTTGTCTATACATGGCCCTGGTCCAACGAAGACTGGTATCCATCGGTATGCATCAACTATAACCTATCAAGCCAATAAGTACGGAGATATCCGCGTTGATCAACATTTACTAAATTGAGTATTCCGATGTAGAGCCCAGGGTCGCATCAGTCGAGTTCATAAGCGACGATAATTGCTGCAATATTTCTTGCACAAGGTTTTATAGCAACGCGTTAGTCCCACTAACCCCAAACGCTTTCAATATCAGCATACAAAGGATAGATCTCTGCTGTAACCTCTGGCTTGCTTCGACGCAATTTAACCATTTGCGTCATTGACAACGCTCTTCCACTCCATGAGCTGAAACAAGCTTTCGACTCTGTACATTCCACCTCACCGCCGGGCTCGTGATCTTCTTTAATTTTGAGCTCTTATTAGAGAAGCCAACTTTTCACAAAGTGCACAATGGACTTACCTCATCTCAATGTCCTCATCTCGGAAACACTTACAAGTATCGTCGTTGCTCTGGCGGCCATCCCAGCAGCTTACATCAGGGCGACCATTGCTGCAGTACTCGCTTATTTTCACACGATTTACCACGAAATTATCACATTCAAAGACGTAATGTGATAAGTCTGTGTCATGAGGATATACAGTAGCCTTCAGCTGCTCCACGGTCCAGCCTGTTTCACGGTAAGCATTGACATCTCAGAAGTTCAACAAATTCTCAGATTGACTTCCTGACCTTTTCTTAAAAGAGTACTCGCGCAGAAGCGAGAATCGCTATAACAGTAGGGAACTTTAGGGGGGTAGTCACCATCCAGCATATCGTTGAGAGCAGTATTCCATGCAGAGGAGGGAAGAACCTTGCTTAGCATGGTGACGAGAAGTGCTCCGATGTTCTTCATTTTGCACAAATAGGAAACGAAAGAGCTAACGAGTCCAAAGAAAAAAAAGAGAAGTTCAATCGAGATGCAGTCGAATACATCATGTAGCCAGAGGTCAGCTGGAGATGGCTTTATCTTTAAGTGTTAAGGAGGAATCTGCCAGAACGAGAGCCTTTTCACAGAATCATGACCGCTGCCGAAATATGCCATGGGAAACCATGGCTTTAGCCGCTCGACAGTCATGCTATAATGATGTCACTTTGAAGCACAGGCTCTCCCTGGGCCCCAAGAATATGAAAAGAGTTCCGGCAATGGCACTGTCACTGATGGCTGCTTTAAAATGTAAATCAAGCGCCGGTAATGGCACTATTACCGGTAACTCGCTTGGGTTATGAACAAAGTTCCTGCAATGGTACTATCACCGGTGGCTCGCTTGGGAACTGGAAATATGAACAGACTTCCGGCAATGGCACTGTTGCCGGGAGATCGTTTGAGTACTCGTGCGATTCTGATAGCATAAAGTTTGTCGGGATGTGAAGATGTATTGCGTGCCTCTCTGGAACGAGTACTTGCGTCCTTCAACGCTATATAAACATCCTCTGAGATGAACACCAACGACTTTTAGAACTCTAACTTCATAACATAAACTTCGGTGTACTTGAGCTACTCAGAATCGTTACTCTTTCTCCAGGCCCAATGAAGCTGACCAAATTAGCACCACTTGTTGTCTTGAAGTTCCTGGTGTCTACTGGATCTTCACGCGAATGTCCTTTTGGCTACAATTATTGCGCAGAAACGCTTGTGAGAACGTACGGTAAGTTTTATATCTTCAGTGCATCGGGTATCAGACTGTGTATGTGCCTTGATTGCTAACACTTGCTCAGGCTGGACCCCTCAAGTTCTTGAGGCGGTCGTTCGATTCGATGATGGTGGTCGCTATGCCAATGACACTGATATAGACCACTACGTATTTCACTGTCTCCAGTTGGATGACGCGTGGTTTCGGTTTCGCACAATACAGAGAATTCATGTGAAGGAGTATTGTGGAAGTCGAAGCAGCCCGTATTGTCTAGACCAGGGCGCTGGAAATGATGACGTTTGCGCTTGTCACGGCTAGCCTTTGGCTTATTTGCAAGAAGCTCTCTCTGCTGGCTCTAATTTCGCCCAAGGGCTACGGAAAATCGCTGAACGTGGCTGTGAAATTTTCAACCGCAGTCACTTGATAGGCCCATAGCAGGTTCAAATTGCATAAGAGTCTCACAAAGAGTACCCGCTTGCACACATAGCGACACGCAATAAGAGCATTGTGGAAGTGTATGTCGCTTTGCTCACCGGAAATGTCCAATTTTATTCGTGATTTAAAACCTCAAAGGAGTTTTAAGTCGAATTGATTTCGCTCCCACGATGTTATGCAAGGCTGCAAGCCAGCGGTCCTCGAAACTTGAGACCTTTACTCATCACAGCGGATCTGCGAACCACTCACAGAAGCTGCATCTCCCGTTCATCCGGGGCAGTGTCGACCGCTCACAACCGCTCACAAGGCCATCGCGGTGGTCTGAAACCGCCATTAATGGTGGCAAATGGAGTCTTTTGATGTTACTTTGCTTGGCGCTGACTTCTTCAGTTTGACTAGAGCTCAACATCGTTTCAACTTCCACATCGAACCAATCTCAAAGTGCACTCATAGAGCCCCCAGATATTCGGGGGGCGCATAGATTAGCGTACAGACACTATATTAACAGTGAGACAACACTTCGCGAGGCGAGTCTGCTCTACATCCATCTGAAGTGGCATCGTTCACACGCGCTCTGAATAGTGGAACTTTTCCATCTTCCCCAGCCACTTCTTCATTGATGACCGTCGGCTCACTCCATTCCCACCGCTGCGACGGCAAAGAGTACATCATTGAGCTGGGAAGGCTCCTGCGCCGATGATTTGAGTACCTCGAACGGCACGAGATCATGGCCCTTGTTTTTGCCTCAGGGTGTTGAAAAGTCTAAGCACCATTGGGCCAGCAGGGTTAGCTGGACGTAACACATTTGTGTAGGCTTCGTTTCCCTGCGCAGGCTATGCGGTATGCTCGTAGCGTTATGGGCTTCTTCATCATTCATTCAAGCCTTGACGATCCTTGGTTGGCTGATGTTGGCATCTTACGACCATGAGTCGGCCGGCGCAAAGATCGCACGTGAGGTGCAGCTGGCATACTCAAAAACGCCCGCAGGCCACGATGTTGGCTTAGGGATAGCGCAAGTCGCTTTTCTCCTTCGTGCCGTCGCGGCGCAATTTTCGCGTGATCATGAGTTGAGGCGAACGGCTCGACTTCACACTCATGAGCGCCTTCAAACGCCGCTGGCATCTGGCCCATCGCCGACTTGTGACAGCGGACCAAGCCTCGAATGTAGCGACTGACGCTAGGTCTGCATCTTGTCTTGCGCGTCTGCATCTGCCTTGTCCTTAAAGCTTAGACAATCAGAAAGTTCAAATCTGGGTCCTTGAGAGTCTGGACCCAGCTCCTGGTGGCTTTTCCTTGCCCATCCAAGCTCCATATCACTTTCAGAGTGTCCATGGCGGTGTAGAGGAATCCCCACGGGCAGGAAACAACAAGCCTCTGAAGCCTGTCCATGACCCATTCACGTCTTTCACGGCTGCGCGCTTCCGCCCCGGCGATGAAGGTGGGCCACGTGGTAGCCTTGAAGTTCTGGTCTTCGTCAGGAATGCCCGACAGGTGCTCAAAGATGTCGCGGCTGAGCGCTTCGGCGACCTCGTCGTGACCCTCGATCGTGCTCAGGGACGGAATGGCCTGGAGGATGTAAAGGCACGCGGCCAGTCGGTGCGCGGACCCGGCGTGGATGCGGCTCTGAACCGGCGCGTCCTGCAGGTAAGAGGTGTTACGCACATCGCGTGCCCAAGCATCAATGTCGAAGGCCCGTGCTCGTTCTATCAGGGCTAGGCCGGCTGCCGTGACATTTTCTTCGGAATCGGCATTGTCACTTGCGTTTGACAGCTGGGAGGCCGCGTAGAGAATCCCGAGTATCTCAGGCGGGCAGCAGAGGTAGCTATTGGCAGCTGTTCGTCCTAGAATGTATGGAATTTGTGAGGATTGAAAGTAGGATCCCGTGTCGAATGCAGACGCGGGCATGAATGCCGAGGCCAATATAAAGTAGCTTTAACCAATCAGTGCATAGGTCGCGAAGAAGACTCATGACCATCGTACTCACATGAAACAGTCAGAAATCATGTAGTCTCTCAACGCCTCGTTTGTCGTTACCGCCGGCTGCAGCAGCGACATGATCTTGCCCGCGCCTTCGAGGTGAGCTTTCCATCCGTGCTTCCCCGACTCAATCAATTCGACGTTGATGAAGAAGAGAGACGCAGCAAGGATGATGTCACCACCCGTCGATTCGACGTCTTGCAGGGCACCTCGCATCAGCGTGAGCGCCTTGTGTTTTGCAATGAGCGCATCCCGGTGTGCACGCCTCGACGCTGCTTCAGCGCCGGAAGACAGCATCTGGTCGCCTTGCGTACGGGAATAGCACAGCGGCGCCATGACTAGATTAGACATGTGAGCCGCCGAAGCGGCCACAATGACGTGCTGCAGCAGAGGGTGATCTCTGGTCAGCGGCAGCAGGCCGCGGAAGGGGTTACGATCAGGCAAGTCTTGCGAAACCAAGTCTTTGCACAGTCGATTCGTGACTGTGACGCTGTCAGTGAAAGATGCTCTACGTTAGACGATGTTAAGTTTCCTGAAGTATTACTTACAGTATGAGAGATAGTACCGATGGGACGGCTCCAGGTCCTGGAACAGAGGATCGACCAACACCCACGGGCTGCTCACGGTGCTGCCGCCAGATGACGATGGCCGGCGGATGAGCTGCGTGCTTCCATGCTCTGGAATGTCGCCGCCAAGAGCTCCCTGCGCTGGTTGAGCATACGACGGTGTTTCTCCCGTCGTTGCGACGGCTGTCTTTGCCTTTGCCCTCGTCGGGCTCAGTGCCGAAGCGGCGTCAAGGGGCGCACTGGACGTGCGTCCCGCGAGTTTACCTCGACTCGCTACCGCACCTGTCCATCTAAAGAGCTGTCCATATCCGAGGCACTCCTTGCCGGCAGCAACGCACTTGTTGCAGTGTGGATAGGACCGGTCACAGCGCAGCCGCTGGCGCCGGCAGTTGTGGCAAGGCTTTGTTGGAGGCTGCTGCAGCGACGCCATCAATCCAGTAGTGACAGTCGCTGCAGGGTATGTAGGCGCTTCCTTGTCAATGGAGCCCGACGGCTCGTGGGCGCAACGTACATGGTAACAAATCGGGCAGGCTGTTAAGGAAAAAGGATGGAACAATACGGTAGAAGCTTCTCATGACGTGGTTCGTCCAGCATCCCTCCTTTCTCGGAGTCGATGACAGCTGCCCTAGTCCTAAAGAGGCAGCCAAGACGCAATACCGACGCATCTAAAGGTACGTACACTGGGACATCCTTGTTCCCTAAGATATTCTGCATATTCAGAGACATCTTCAGAATATTTATTTTCTTTTTTTTTTTTGCTGCTCGCACGGCAAAGGAGTCAATTAGACTACACGCATCCAAGAAGTTTGATTTTTGTCAGATGTGCTCTAGCCTTTGCGACGCTACTACTCGTCGACGTGGTTTGTAACTGTCGTCCAATCCACTCCGAGATGCCGCGCACCGGCGAAAAGAATTGCGAGTTCGAGAAACTTGCACCTAGAGTGCGTCTTCGACTTTGTCTAATGCTGTAATGATTAACTTGCAATTCGCAAACAAGTGCAAGGCCGACCTGTACTCAATAGTGCATTTTGGTCATTGCTGTGAATAATTGAGCCTCCAGATTGGCTCTCTGGTCACCACACATCGACCGATTCACCCTGTGAGCAAAGAGGAAGACTCGGTTTCACCCCGATTCTCACAAGCCATAAACTCAGTTCCATGCTCATGGAAGCCCCCGGAACGCCCAGGCATACCGTCCATCCTGGCGACGTGTTACGATAGTTGACGCTCCTTACCTATCAGTGAGAAACCTGCTGAACACCAGATGGTTTTATTGCATGTGCATTCGCAGAGCCAGGCTCACCTTTGTGCAGATAACATGAGCTGTACAGATAAAATAAAGATGGCTCACACAAATGCCTGATTAAATATAAATATATGCTATGATAACCCTGTGACGAGAAGCTTGCCATTGATCTGCAAGCGGTCAATACTCGTAGCCGCCTGATGCTCATCTACTGCCATCTACTGGGGAACAACGCCATACGCCACCGCTGACCAACGCCAGTCTGGCCACTTCCTGGTCTTCCGACGCGCACTCAAGCTGCCACATCTGATGACTTGTGGCTTCGCTGAGCACAGCTCCTTCTTGGCATCTGCAATCAACGGCTGATGCGCAATCTAGACCTCAAGACAGGCCGCCAGTATCGCGAGCACTGCACGACAAACGCGACACTTGTCCATGAAAGGGGTTATCTGCTATGCAGCGGCTTGTATTTGCCAGATTTTGAAGAGCAACCCATAAATTGTCAACAAACATCGCTGCTCTCGCATCCTTCTGTTGTGACGAAGGTACGCCTCCAACGACTACGTCGGCATGTTCAAACTCTCCGCCCAACGCAACATGCCATCACCTTGCTGTCTCATGGCTTGCGATGTAGACGCCGTCAAACAGATATCATCTTCAGGTGGTGGCAGTCGCCACGTCCTGTCCATGGGTCGTTATGAGCCACTTTCGTGTCGACGAAACCTTGCATGGCCGGCTGCCATCTCCGTTCCCAACCACTCGCCTTCACTAGTCCGTTGCAATAGTCGCAACCACACAAATACTACTGATTCCGCAATTGAGCAGGAGCTGGAGAATGTTGCTGGGGGGTCGACTGACGCGCATACCTCTCTGCGCCCCATGACGCCTACCTACCGTAGGTACCCCTCCAGTCCGCCACCCCTGACAGCTCCCAACCCAACGAGAGCGCGTCGTCCGTGTAAGGGTTGACAACCGCTACCATTCCCGTACGTGGCGTCTAATCACTCCGTACTTGCCGAGCTCTCAACGCTTCCTTGTCCTCTCTGTTATTGCGTAAACACATACGCCGTCCCAAAGCCGCCAGAATCATGGAGTCTAGACCTTGGCCAACGGTGACGATCCAAGGGGCGGCGCACCTCAAGTGCCAGAGGGTGGCGCAAACGCCGCTAAGTTCCGTATCGAGCGCGTTTGCCACATGTCTTCGTGTCTTCGTTGTTCCGAAAACGTTGAGAAGCATTCACTACCAAATAAGCTGAGAGGCACGGAGTCCGACAGGGGAGCTGGCTATTAGCGGGGAAAGGGAGGGTGGATGTAGAGGCAACGTCGCAGACGGCACGGGAGCTTGATGGCGATCCATGCAGGCCGTCTGTCAGTGGGCATGGATGAATATGACAGGCTATCTACGTGAGACAGCTCGAAGCTTGGTCACACCTGTTACGTCGCGGCGAACTTGTGAGTCGTAGAGCTGACCTGGGACGAGGGTCGTCACCTGGCAGGACAACTGGCTCATTTCCCCTCCGCGTTCATCTCAGCATCCCGCGTAGCATAAAAGGCTGTATGTAGGCTCCTATGGAGTACAAACCAGAGCCATCATGGTTGCCCACACCTGTCGTCGTTGGGGAGGGGCGGCAGGGAGAACGACATACGTTACGGCCCGTCACAGTTTCGCTAAATCGAAAACAGGTACGCATCCGGGAGGTTGCAGTACCTTGCTGAATTATCCAGACCCAATAGGTTCGATCATCTTCTCCATCTCTGTCACCGGCTGCGCGAAGGGTGGCTCTCTGCAACAGGGAGGGTGGAAAGCGTGTGCTTACTTTGGTTCGCCAACAAGGGTTTCGCTTGAGGAATTAGGCGAGAATGACCTAATGATTAGCCGCTGATGATGCATCCTGATGGACCATACTGAACCAGAATTGGTCTCTTGGCGTCGTGAGTCTTTTTTTCCCTTTCTCCTACCGCCGAAATCGAACGTGAAATGCGGTATCCAGGATCATGGGAGATGCGTAATTTCATCAACCAGACGGAGTGCTCCGTCCGAGGTACTCGTACGAGTACGTTGTATACTGGAGTAACCTTGCAGTATCTGGCTAGGCCTTATTCGACTCCTGACTTGTCACTTGGGACTGGGAGCCTGCGGAGAGGCGGAGACCGGTCAGGGGGCCCTCCCACTCTGCCCCTCCCCGGTCACAATTAGGGTGCCGAGGATCTTAAAAGTTGGTAGAGAGCACATGCTCAGGGCCAGCTTTCAGAGATCAGCTACTGTGTCTCCATCCAAGTACTTGGCGTTGTCCAAGTATCCGACGCAAAGCGTTCGAGCATTTGGAGATCGCAGCGTCCACGATCTGGTGGCCGCCAACAGATACTGATGAAAAGTCGTCAAGCTTCGTTTATTGGACCCTGATTTGGATGAAAAAGTACCTCGTGGATTCCCGAGCTTCCCTACGGAGTGCTCCGTACCCACATTCAACAATGGGTCCGCTGCGAGTGCCCCCAAGACACGGAGAACCTCCGTCATATTAGTAGAGTAGGGTGGGGAGGCTCGAGACAGCTGGCGAATTACGCTCGTCCGGTTGCAAACAACTCTTGGTTAACTTGCTTGTACGGAGTAGATCCAAGATGAATTTGGATAGTAAACGAGGCGTCGTGAAGCTGCACGATTAAAGCGGAGAGTGCATCGCGAATGCAGTACTTCACAGTCGTTGTATATCAGCATCATTATCGCGACCATGCAAGCTGCAATTTCAGACAAGCGCAGTGCCGTTCAATCGTCGCCCTTGGCCGCTAGAAAGTGAGCGGATTGGCTTTTGTAGATCGCCCAGCTCGGCCGTGAAAGGAAGCTGGCCGGCTTGGGACGGAACGGCCACAAAACCGAGGCAGCAGTTCCTGAAAGCTTGCCATCGACGCAGGGCTGGCGCACGGTGATCGCCCTACATGCCTGCAAGGTAGATCTGCTGCGAATTGGGCACGTTGCTTCCTCGGGGTTACACAAACCGTTGACGTCGAAAGCTTCCAAAAGTTCCCGTCGTTGGCTGCTTCCACGCCTGCAGTGCCTCGTACATATGCCAAGGGGCGTGTAAGGGGCGTGGCAGCCACCCTCCTCATTTGGGTAGCATCCCATCGTTCTGCCATCTATCGATGCTCCAACGCTCTCCATCTGAAAGAAAGTACTTTACCCTCAAATGGAGCCGAGAGCGGGGATTAGGCCCGTCAATGTGGCAAGGAGCATGGGGGCCTTGTGATCGCTTTCTCGGCCGGTTTAACGTGAACACGGCTCGGACTTTGCCACAGAAATATTAATGCGCTAGAGGGAAACGGAGGTCAACAGCAAACACCTTTCGACAACCGTCTGCTGTCCATGCAGGGCTTGCTGCGCGCTGTGACGAGTCCGTGTGAGCGTATTACCGCCGCGCAGGGAGCGAAACATGGTCATGTCGTAAAGCTGCAGTGAGCAGGACCTGCACCGGGCCCAGCGGCGCAATGGATTACTCGTAGGGCCTGGATCCATCTGGCAGCAGTCTGGCAGGCGGCCACCTGAGGCTCTAGGCCTATAATAAGTTAATAACAGCAAGGACGAGTTGACCCCCCAAACCGCCTTTGGTTAGCAATATGCTGCGCCGTCCGAGTGCGAGAGAGGTGACGGCACTCCACTCGTCGCGTGGACGTGCAGGGGGGGCCCTTGGTTGGATCGTCGCCGTGGTCAGGGTTCGCGAAAGGCTGCGCCACGCCGCTCCTTGATCATCTCGCCGGCTTACTGCCTCTTTCCCATTCTCCGAAGGACGGCAGAATGCGCGTCTGGTCTTCCGCCCTCGGCAGAAGACCCGAGACGGTCCATTGTTCAGACGGTCGTGATGAGTTCGGTCCGCGCTGCGTGGAATTAAAGGGTCCGGGGTTGGTATCTTATTGGGGCAAGGTGCAAGCCACTCAGGAAGCAGAGCACTGGGGAGAGTCTCGGGCCCAGCCACAAAGGCCGAGGAGCACATGTTAATCGTGCGAAGCAGTCCCGAGAGACAAGAAAGTTCCGAATTGCTCAGGGAAAATGACCCGAATGCACTTGGGTCGGTCATTAGCCTAGCATCGCTGGATGAGCACTGAGGATTTGACCGACCAGCGCGCCTCTCCCAAAGTTCCTCGGGGCCCGATCTCAGTCGCTGATAGTCCCACTTTGTTCTCGAAAGAGGGTCCCATCGAGAAGCTGGGCTGGGACCGGTCACAGATTAGAACGCACCTCCCACGATCCCAGATCCTGGCGTATTTGCCCAGCATCTGCCGCAAAGATCACCAGGCAGTTGATGCCATCCCGGGCCGGGTGCTGTACCCCACGTTCGGAGATGCGCCCAATGCCACCGCATGACGAGTGCAGCAGGTCAAATGACTTGTAATGACCTTCAGATATAATAGCATCAAGGAGGGCCCTTCATGGCAACCTGTGAATCCCTGTTGGGCCAAAAAATTGAGCTGGCAATCGCGCGACTCGGGAATTCTGAGCAAGCAACATGCTTGCGGGCGGCTTCGTGCGCCAGCGCGACGGATGCGATGCCCCGTTCACTTTGTCCACCACGTGCGTCTCACCCTGCACTTACCACGATTGTCGTCATTCATCAAAGCATTGACCATGCTCTGGAGAATTTTCACGGTCATTTGTGTCGCGAGGCTGGCGGTGCAGCCGATAGCTCCCCGAGGCTTCAGCCCGCAATGACGGAGCACCCGGGGGCAGCGGCTTGCGGCCAGGTCGTCAATGGCAGTTGGAGGATGTAAGATAAAAAAGCACCTGCTGACATTGGCAAGTCGCTTACGAGTAGAGCTGGGATCCCGCACTGGCGGCTCCCTCTGCATCACTGTGCGGGTGTGCACAGACCTGGGACGGTGCCTCGGCAATTACTCGTGGGCCACCAGCTCATCACTTTCAGCCTCACCTACTCGTAACCCTGCCACGCCTCTGGGGCCATTGGCAAAGCTGCTGCCCGCGGGCGGCTGGAGCGCAGCATCGTGGCTTCACGAGCGCTTGGCAGCACCGTCCCGTCCTCCATCCACGGCCGGCCTCCCGCGACCATGTTACCGCCCTGTCCCGCTGGGACATCGTGCTGCATCAACTACACGCAAATAAGATTGACGGATCTCCCACCTGGACCTGGATCGCAGGACTGCGCCCGTCGCAATTGGCTCGTTGCTTCTTAACTACCGCAACTAACTAAGAGCACCGCAGCGACCCACGGACGCGAGCAGGGCGGGAGCATGGGAGCTCCCTTTAGGACGATCAGCAGCAACCCCAACCCTGTTCTCTCGATGACGATTCTGGAAGTTAGCCCGACATCACGCTTCAGCCTAGCAACACAGGGCTCCCCAACCAATCGCTTTGCCAGCTGTCTCGGAACGAGAGGTATATGTTCGTAGCCATCATTCGGGAGATTCTTCCAGCTTCTTGAGCCCTCAGTAGGCTCCAGCATACCCTGGCCGAATGCTGCTGCCGGCCAAGCACTGTCGATAGTCGGCCATCTTCGGCATGGGGATGGCAGCTGCCACTTACCACACGTTGGGGGCATGTTCCTCTTCTAGGTGCTTACACGCCAACCAGGTTCCAGCAGCCTCTTCCATCCCACAGGAATACTGTGTCTTCCTTCAGCCCGGCAAAAAAATGGTTGGCGATGTTTCAATCCTCTGCAAGCCTGCCGGGGATGGATGATTGCACAGAACATCCCCGACATGGATGTGAAGAGGAATCGATATTGTCCCATCTTGCGGGCATTCTCCTGGTCGCTTCACTTCCTAGGATGTCACAACAGCGCCGCCAAATGATAGTGCTCAATTCCGAAGCCGGGACACTCTGTCACCGAAGCGCTTACATACTGGGAGCAATGTTATGTACCGCACCGTGCTGTAGCATCTGATAGCATGCTGCCACTTGCTGAAGACATCGACGCGAGCGATATGTTTACTTTCCACATGGAGTAGCAGTCTGCTCCTGAATGGTTTGCACAGTGATTCCAGCCCCGGGCTATTCGTCATCTGCGTGAAAGACCGAACACGGAGGTGCGTCTGGTTGCAAGTTGGGAAATCTTCGCACAGAGAAATGTCATGGTCAGACGAAAGACATAGCGCGAACACCATGAAGGAATTGTTGCCGCAACTTTGGACAAGTGCTGCCGGTTTGCAAAAGCCAGCAGACAAGGACCGCATCTCTCATGCCCCATCTCCTCCTTCAAAGGCAAACATACGCAGTTTGGACGATTGTCTCTAAGGCACCTAAGGGCAGTTTTTTACTGCTTTCCCTGGGTGAATTTTAACCAGTTGAAGGTGTACAAATCGGTCCGGAGCCTGCGTTGGGGTCATCTCTTCGATCCGGTGAGTTCGAACTATAGATTGTTGAATACAGTTTGACGACACAGGCTTTTTTCGCGACGCGGCCGCCCCTCGCCCTCAGTCGCAAAATGCCCGGGAAATGCATCGACTAGCTTTGCACCAGAAATCGTCACCGAAGTTGAGCGGAGCTGACTGAGCGGCAAGTCGGAGATACGGGGTTGTCGTCTTGCAAGCAATGATATGTCGGACTTCTGCGTGGCATTCGCCCGAAGCGCCGATGAGGAAATTTAGCCTCGCCGGTGGGTGCGCGCACGTCTCGCGGTCCGCGGAGCCGGACCAGCGTCCGTCCTCCGTCCGGGCCTGTCACTGAGGCGGATGCACGCCGCTAGACTCGAGGCATCTGGACAGCCGCTAGCACATAGTCTCGCTTGATCCCACTCAACGGCGCTGTCGTGCTAACAGCCTCTGGGCGCTGGGTTTTCGTGACTAGAGCTCTCTACAACGTCGACACCCCGAACGGAGAAGCGCATTGGCTGGTACCAGCTTATGGATTCCCGCACCATTTCCTCCAAAGACCGGTCAATGGGCTACTGAGGTTCTGTCGTCATCATTCCCTACGCACGTACTGCAAGACTGGGCGGGAGGCTTTCCAAGCAGCTTATCTCCTCACTATCGTCCTACCAACCAGGGGTTTCACAACGTACACAGCGGCGGAATGTCACAAGTCCGCGTACGGGACGCGGATGAAGTCACCAAGGCGTCAGAGCTGTCTCCTCATTCTATGCCATCCGTTTCGCCATGTGATGGTGAATGGCAGAAACAATGACAGCACCTCTTACTCTTTGTATGAACATCCGAAACGCTCCCGCATTCCGGAGACGGGCTCTGGGGTAAGAACTGTCGTTGACGGCATTGTTGCGGAGGAGAGCCGACGCTGTCTGGGGGGAAGGCATGAACACGAACGCATGCCCTCGTCATGCTTACAGGGCTAGAATTACACGCCCCGCTGGGCAGGGCTCGACCCGGCATAAGATCACCTCGACAATCCGGTCGCACAGGGCATTGATCCACAGCCCCTGGAGCAGTAGATCGTCTCGAGTTGTGCCGTCACCAGGGCAGTCGGGAGGGGCTGGAAGGACGGCCTTGATCCGGAGCCGCTGGGCAGCGGCTTGGCGAAGAAGAGCCATGGCTTTCTCTGACGCCTCTGGGTTACGACAATACCAGTTGGGGCAACAGCCGGCGGACGACGGACGTGCCTCTGGCGGCCGGGCCCGGGCAAGATGGCGACGTTACAGACGACCCTGCACCAGTACAAGCTCGATAAGCGCTGCAAGGGAAACTGTCAAAGCCCTTGTCACCACGCTGCTTGTGCTGCCAGCAGTGGACTCGGCAGCACTAGAGGACGGGAGAAGGGATCGCGGCAGGGTACAGGGGTGGCGTACGGTCTCGAGGCGCTCACGTTTCTCGGCCCATGCATTGAACGCACCCACGCGAACGTTTGACCACCACAGCGATCCAGACTGACACCCCTGGCGCTCGCCTGCTGGCTGCCGCACCACCACCACCCCGATCTCAGTCCGCGGCCCCAGCATGAGCAGGGCAGAGACAAGCCACAGCTTCGGGACACACCCGTCTCCCCACCGTTCCGTCCCCACGACGCTTTTTTTCTCACACCCCCCCGGACAGCTCCAGTCAGCCGGGGGCCCTCGTTCATAGTCCGCCCGGGACAATGCCTGGCGACCCAACCGAGTGTTGCTTGTCGCCAGCTTCCAGCCATGCCATGCCATGCTTGCTTGCATGCATGCACACACACCCCTCTCCGTTCTCTCCGAAGTTTCGCATGTTGTCTGGGCCATTCGTCCCAGGTTTCCGTTCAACTAGGCTGCGGTCCAACACGCCCGGCCCACTGCCAATTTTGAGTGACAGATGCGCTTGTGCCAATGCCAAGTTGCCCAGGGATCATCGTGTGCGATATCCATCCAGATCTGATGTCCTGCCTCCGCCCTACTTTAGCCTTCTTTTGGCGGAACGAGTCTCGGGCGTACTTATACTTGGTTGGCCCCCCCATCAGTCCGAAGCCACGGGACTTCATCCGGACTCCAAGACTTAACCCTAAACAACAACTTGCCGTGTTTTCCCTCAACTACTACCAAGGCCATCGGCATTCACGCAGCGTTTGCATCTGTAATTCATCGGCCCTCTGCAAGTTGTCAACAGGCTGTAGCCAACAGACTGCCAACCGAGTCAAGAGCTCGCCGCCACACCAAGCATTCACCTTCAGCTACTCGCCTACAAAATTACACAATCATGATCGCGCCTTTAATATCGACCCAATACACTTCACTGCATGGTGAATACTATCGTACATCCCAGCCGCAGCCACCACCATCGCCTCCCATGGAAGACTCGAGGTGTTCGCTCCCCTCCATCTCGAAGCTCCTGGGCCTGGCCGACGCCGGAACGCCCACGAGCGAGACGTCTTCTTCTTCACAGCTGGGATCTCCCCGGACCGAAGGTACGGCAGTCTTCTCGACTTGCTATGGGAAGCGTGTTTCCGTATTAACAACTCCGTCTACAGGTGCTGGCTCATTTTCACAAGCCCGGCAGGAGACTCCGTATGCCAGTACCGACAGCCGTCCAAACTCGAGCTATGTGAAGCACTCGCATCAAAGAGGCATGCCACCCACGCCACCCATGGGAACGGACGCCTCGTTCGACAACTACAACTCCCCATTGAGCAAGCCCATTAGCCATTTCACGACTGCGTCGCCTGGTCGCTTCTACGAAACAACACCTCCACTGGATAATGACTTCCGCCGACAACACCACATGGTATCGTCGAAGGCGCCTCGGCCATCTGTCCCAGCCCCCTGCCCTCGCCAGACTTTTCCTACCGGCTCAGTGTCCACACTACCGCAAATGGGCCACTACTACCAGTCGCCGATGCACGCCACGACTTCGTCTCACCCCCAGATTTCGAACCTTTACTATCAACAACCTTTGCCTCAAGCGTTTCCGCCTCTGTCGGTCCCCGTGGTGCTGGCTCCGTCATCCGGGGCCAACCCATGGCAGCACCACCATTACCTGACGCCGACGCACGGTGCTCCCTTCCCGCAGAACCAGGATCGATACATCTGCCAGACATGCAACAAGGCGTTCAGCCGGCCAAGCAGCCTGAGAATTCACAGCCATTCCCACACTGGGGAGAAGCCATTCAAGTGCCCACACGTCGGCTGCGGGAAGGCATTCAGTGTTCGCAGCAACATGAAACGTCACGAAAAAGGCTGTCACAGTTTCGAAGTAGGCTCTGGCAGGTCCACAAGTGCTTCGTAATACGGGCGCAGACTGTGGGCCGGCGACTCTAAGGGGCAACTGCCGGTGACAGAAGGAATGCGTGATAAAACTTCCAAAGGATGCGGGAATAACGTCTCGGGAATTTACGTCATTTTATTGAGGCTCGGTGTTCACGGCGTTCTGCCTTCGTCGGCGGTATCATTTTTCGCCCTGCTTTAGAAAACGTGTTTACGATTACTCTTTGGGGCCGTTGGAGAGACTTGCAAAAGGACTGTGCCCCGGTGTTTGGGAGCTACATGTAGGGAGGCGGGAGCCAAAATATGACATTTGCGAGGCGTTTACGGGATCAGAATAGAAGGCCCCGCTGGGGATATACCAATACAGTCGCTTCACAGTTCTACCCATTTCACTGCGTTTTACTGGCTTTCCAATGCATATCTTTCAAGTCTCTTCTCCTGAAGTGTAGGACTGCAGAGCCCAAGAGCTATACGAAACCAACGAAACCAAGTAAGCCACGTCTGACTCTTGGGCGTCAAAGAACACCAAGTATGAGGCAGGCTGGGGCATTTGAAGCAGCAAGATCCACGAAGCGCACGGACATGAGCGACCGGGAGTGCTACAGGTCGGGAGAAGAGCGAGCCAGGGGTCCTCTCCCTCTCCGTTCTATGGGGGGACCGAACCGGTCGTGTTACCAGTCGTCGAAGTTTTTTTATCCCGATTTGTTATTGCAGTCGGCATTTGTGTTTGTTTCACCGGGGCCGTGGCTGATACGAGCTGTCCTGCGCAAAGCTCCGGGGGACAAGAGCACGGCGGGGAGCCCGAGTCATGCACCATTCTCAGCTGCCCGGCGAGCCACGAAAGCTGGGGTCATTTGTGGCGCTCGACGTCGGCAGTTACAACCTCACCGCTCAGGTACGATCTCATTTGGGGCACAGACAGTGCGGAGGGATTGGGCAATACGAGCACGCTCAGGCGAGCACCGTACGTTTTGCCGCTCATCAAGGAGCTGCGTTTCAAGGCGATGAAATTTGGTCGTGCAGCAAGTCCACCCAAGTCAATGCCAAACCGGTATCGCAGCCTCGTGTTTGACCCAACGGACGAGGCTTGTTGCGAAACGGCAGGGCCGGACGCTTTCCAGAACGAGCCGCGAGGGACACTGGAGACCAGTTGTGCAACGAGCAATGAGCAGCTGGCAGACTCAGAGGTACTGTCATGCTACGTGTCAGTTTTGCTCGTAGTCGGAACAGAGCGTTGTCTTGGGTATTCGATGGCGATCGCCTCCGATCCTCCGGATGATATGCTTCCGAGAGGACCGCCATCGGCCTCGTCAGCAGCCCTATTTCCGGTGAGCTTGAGCGAGGCAACAAGACGTCCCAGCGTACATGCTATTCAGAGGTGATCGACAACCAGCGGCGCACAGTGGACGGCTGATCTCCCGTGGATGACTTAAAAACACACGGTCCTCTCTCCAAGCGCCAGCGCCCAGCCCTTGGCGCACCACAGACTGGGCGCGCAAAGTTCGGGAATCGTTTTTACGGGCAAGATGGAGAAATCTGCCATTACGAGACGCGGAAAACAAGGCGCCACTGGTGCAAGGGGTGCAGGAAGATGTGGTGGGAGGGGCCTACGACGAGCAGATAACGCGCCTGTGCTGCGGGAGCCATGGTGATGGTTCGATGTGGCTGCTTGCGAAGCGAGTGCGATGATTGCCCGGCCTGCCGCTCTGCGTGCCACAACGCGCCCGTCCGCATTTCGCCCTGCCTCGGGCTCGGGTCCTGAGGCGGCTGTTGCTCCGAGTCAATTGCCACGCGGTGGAGAGCATCTTCAGGAGCGGCCTGTCAAAGGCGAGTCGCTTGTAAGCAGCTGCCTGCGTATAAGCCAGAAATTGCATGAATCACATGCAGCGGGACGGGGACTGGAGTCGGCTCCACGGCTTCTGTACAGCTTCTGCTGCCCTCGCGCGCAGATCCCGAAGGCGCCGGCCGGGGGCCACTCCCTGCAGCGCAGCGCTCCACCGCCGGGGGGGAGGAGTGCTTGGAGAGGAGCGGCGCTGTCACCTTGGGCCATTCGAGCCCAGGTGCCGAGATTTGCGGCGGCGGAGCGGGGCGGACTGGATGCACATGGGACGAGGGCGATCCTACGAGTAACCGGCTGCTTGGGTCGGGATGGGGTCGGCGTCTTTTGTGGGATTACGAGCTCTTTGCTGGCCCTGCTTCATCCCGTATTCGTCGTGAAGAGTCATTGTTGCTCGATATTACTAGATGGGCCAGCGTGCGTGGCTCGAGCTCATGCCAGCCTGACGGCTCTGGCGTCATCTTTGCCCGGCCTGAGTGGCCTACGGAGTACCTATTAGGTCTTACCGTGGAAGCGAGAATGTCCACTTCGGGCTATATTACTCAGTCCCGGTGAATCCGGCCTTTCGGAGCCGGGGTCGGCCCTGGGAACGAGCGTTCCAATGTTAAAGCACCGTAATTGCACTCAATCGATAGGCCCGAGTAGAGCCATAACGCTTCATGCTATCCCGTGCCCCGTGCTGCTTAAGCGCAGAGCGGGCGGTGCATGTCAATGTGGCCTAGGCAATCATTTAAACTTTCCCCCCTTTTCCCCCCTTCTGGAAAGCTCGGCGGCCAGGTGGGTTTATGACAACGGTGGAGCGCACGCCCGGCCGGTTCATTGTCCCAAAGCGGAAATGCTCGGGTGAGTGACAACGGACGGTGGGGGGGGTTTGAGACGAGCGGTTGCCAAGATGGTAGTCCACGACCTTAACTGCCCACCGATCCACTGTGGGACAAGGAACGGGGCCCGGTTGACAGCTCGGTGTGACTAGGAGCGAGCCTTTTAGTGGAGGCCGGGGATTTTTCAGGGAATTGACAGCTGGTAGCACGGAGCTTGACTTGCGTAGCGTGCGGTGCTGGCCACGACTTGGCTTACACAAGGTTCTCCGAAGCCCGCTGGCGATGGGACCTGGCGCCAGAGTTGGCGGCGACGAGAGATCGTGATGGCGATTTTGACAGGAGAGCGATGGATTCGGAGCCGGCCATGCATCCGACGGGTGGGTGCAGCGGTCGCGGAAGCTTTGCCAATCTCCGTGCCCGCCTCGCGTCAGACTCTGTTATTGCTCAACCGTACTGTAGGGCCCCGGTGGTCTGATATCGACAATCGGCGGTTGGAACGCATCGAAGGAAAGGAAGGAATCCCAGAACCAGGGTTCTGGGCCTTTGACCTCGTCTAGTCGAGCCTCTCCTATTCACACGCCCTTGCCTGGAGAATGCACCGGACAGCCCGGCAGCGTTGGTTTCCGGTCTTGAGGCCTTGAGACGGGCACGCTAGAGTTTCGAGCACCGACACCCTCTTTGGGGCAAAACGAGATGTCTTGGCTGGGCAAGCAAACAAGAAACGAGGGAGGATCTTGGCTGCCATGGAATTGTTTTCATAAATGCAAATACTCTCCAGAGGCGCTGTCGCGATCTGGCCATGTGTCTGGTGGCGAGAACGGCCTTGGGACGTTTCACCTTGTTCCCAAGTCAATGCCCAAAGTTGAGGGCGCTGCGTTTCATAGCCTCCCCGCAACTCGGCGCCATTCGTCTCACCTTCGCCTTGGCAGCAGCGCGGCTAATACAGTGAGGTAGCAAACGCAGCTGCGCACCATCACGGACGAGGGAGCAGGTCTGTGCCGGATCGCCGCCGGGATGGACACATCGCGGCGGCGGACTCGGGCAAAAACTGACGTGCCCTAGTTCGTCCCCGCTGCTTGTGCATCCCTTAGGGCTTGGGACAGATGGCTGATACGCTTGGCGTGGCAGGCTTCGTCTGGCGGGCGCACGTTTGGGGAAAGCTAGCTCCTGTGTACGGAGGACGAACGGACGCCCGGCGTCCCGGAGCCACGGTTCCCGTCCGTTGCTCCTGCTACCCTTGATCGCCCCAGGCGATTTGCGTTTGAGACGAAAGCTTACATCTTATTGCCGCGCCGCGCGAGGGGAGGGGTGGTGATAAAGTGTGGCGGTCTAGACCTGCAGGGAGGACATTGCAGTTCGTGACGATATTACGACGGATATGGCGTTATCCGGGTTCGTCTCGAGTTCAGACGTCGATACCAAGGGCGAAAACTCAATCCCATCTGACATACTAGCTCGCTTTCTTCGTACTTCGGACGCGGGCTGTTTGGATGATTCGGATGTTGGCCGGGACTGTATCACGATGTGTGGAGGTGTATGCCAAGCGATGCCAGGTTCCGGAGATTTAGCCGGGGGAACAGGCTGTGAGTGATCACCAATTCAGTTTTGAAGATTATGGGAAATCCACTCGTCTCATGGACTTCTCGCCCTGCCAACTTGTTTTTTTTCTTTTTCAAAGCCACAACGTGGACAGATCTGCGTTGTATGGCCGGGCTTTTATTTTGAGTTTGTTCAAGGGAAATCGAGCTCATGGGTGATATGAGAAACAAGTCGAGCAATGCTGATCACATCAAAGGCCCCTAAACCAGATCGTCAAGGAGTGCAGATAGCTCATGCAGTTTCATTGAGTGCGCGAGTGCCTTGCTTCATCAACTAGAGCCTTGCTTGATCTACAAAACTCCGGTAAGTCCCTCGCCAGCTTTGTTGTGCTCACGAGAGGCTCAAGTCCCGAATAGCCTGTGATAATTAGATCCTTCTGCACACGTCGGCCGTTTCGGCAACGGGGAATGAGTTTGCTGAACTTGAGCGTCACATGAAAATGCAACTCAACCATGTACAACACGGTACTAGAAGTAAGGCAAGTCGAGGGTTACATGTATCTCCAGGTCTGTCGAGACACAAACAGCAGAGAGTTCAACATCCGGCAGGCAACAGGTGGTACGGTGTTCAGCAGTGGGAGGTTGGCGGCGGCCCGTGGCACAGGGTCCCAAAGTCTGACGTGCTCGGCACAGCTACCAGTACGGCAGGCTCTGCGAAGGCAAGGAAGTCTTAAGGACCAACAAGACGAGGTGGAGTGTGAGAGGCGACGGGCTCGTAATCATCATGCCACAGCTGCATCGGCATGCGCCGTCACGGTAGCGGAGGCTAGTAGACCGGTCCATGCACGATACAGAATGGCATGCAAGGCACTCCTGTACCGCCTTGGCCGCCGCCGACGTGCATGCAGGCGCGCCCGCGCGCATGCAAGCATCGTCACGGCGGGCCGGCTGGGATGGCGGCGTGGCTCATCGCGAGAAAGCGATCATCTGCACGCACCCCGATGCATGTGCCTGCACTGCATGGACGCGCGCGGGTGGAGAGCTCGACGAGGACCAAAATGGCCCGTTTTCGGTTCCGCGATAGCCACGGAGCCGAGGGACGGCGGGCGGCGGCTCGCGCACGCAACAAGACTCGTGATCACGGCCGATGGTGTCGGGGGGACGTGGTGGTGGTGGTGGTGGTGGTGGTGGTGGTGGTTGAGGTTGAGGTTGTGGCGTTCGTGCCATGCTCCAGCGGTCCAACAGGCAGAGGCGCACCACACCACACCAGCGCCCGCCTCCGTTGCAGTCCTCCCATGGCAGCTGCCTATCGCGTCGGGCCGGACCTGGCCGCGAATGTTCGATTGCTCGATTGCCCTGGAAGCAGATGATGGTGGTGGGTGGTGTTTAGGCCGAGTGTGTCGCTTGGTTCGAGGACGCCGCAAAGTGGCCCGGGCCCCTGGCTGGTCAGGAGACAAATCGATCAAGCAATCGATCATTCCTTCTTTCCGATGACGGTTTGCTGCCGCTGCTGCTACGGCTCGTTGCACGTCGCCTGTTGCAGGTAAAACTTGGAAGCGCAGAGACGGACGTACGGGCAGCGCGTTCCAGCTGGCTGGGTGCGCTAGCATCTCGCTGTGCGCCCTCCACCACCACGGCGGTGCTGCAGCGCCTACCTGTCTCGGCGCCCGTCTCCCTCTCCTCCTCGTCCTCTTCCTCTTTGATCACCACCTCCCGCTTTGGATCCATCCTGGCTCAATCGACCATACTTCGCAGCAGCTGACCGCGGATCATCCCCCCAAGCCGCCAGGGCCACCAGCTGCAGCGGCCGGGAAGAAGCAGGAACAGGGGACTAGCTTCTCGCGAACTGCTGCACCTGCGCTGCACCACCTCTCCACACCACATCCGCCGAGCATCGTCTCTCTCGCTCTCTCCCCCACGCGCACCACCTCGCGCGGCCTCTCCGCCAGACAGTCGTCGCCGCCGCCGGCGTCGGTCGTCCAACAGGGCAAGTCGTCGCGAACCGAATCGTCGTCAGCTTCGCAAGCGATCCTGAGACGACGGAGCGCCGAGCGCTGCTCCCACTCTCGCATTCTCCAATCACAGCGCCGCTCTGATAGACAGCATCGCCCTGGCCAACCCAAGCCCGTGGTAGCCGCGCTTAGCCTCGACGCCCGCTGCGCACCCTTCAGCCCGTTTGTTGCTTTTCCCGACTCGCATTCGACTCGCCGGAGCTCATCCCATTGCGCCGCGCCGCGCCGCGCCTCCCTTTGCCGGCGGCCATGCCCATCGCCCTCGCCGTCCCTGCCGCCGTCCAGATACCATGACGCTGTATGCACCGCTGTCGCCGGACCAGAGGCAATCATCGCTCGCACCCTCATGCTCTCGGCCATCGCAGGACCCATCCACCCCGACGCCCCTCCTACCGTCGGTGCCCAATAATACCGCCGCCCTTTGCCCGACTTCGTGAACCCTCGAGGCCATCTCACGCCCGGCGATCTGACGGCTCCCCTTCTCCAGGGCGCCGCAGCGCCTTGCGCGGAGCACCGTCATGGCCACCAACGCCGTGCCGGATACGCAATTGGGCCTCACTGCCGAGGAGATCCAGCTCTTGCGCCAGGGCCAAGCTGCGTTGGGCGGCAGCGGTGGAGGGTCGACGAGCTCCCGCGCGGCCAGCCGAGCCAGCAGCCAGGGGTTGCTGCTCCTCGACAGCTCGTCCCTTGCGGCGCTGGGCAGATACTTCGATCGGCTGATGGCCGGCGTTGAGCACAACATCAGATACCTCAGCGAGCAGGCGCAGATGTTCACCCAGGTGCAGTACGACCACGCCGGCAACATCATCGACGGCGCCGACGCTGAAATCGCCCGCTACACCGAGATCCTGCGGCAGCTTGATGAGCTCGAGGTGGATTTTGACAGGATAGCGCACATCAAGGATATTGTCAAGGGATACCGGCAACGCGTCCAGGACTTGGAGAGGGAGCTGGAAACAAGCGGCTCGTCAAGTCGACACCACAAACATTCGTCGTCATCTCGGCACGGCCATTCTCATTCGCACCGCCACGGCTCCTCTCATAAACACAAACGTTGAGCACCCCATAATAGGAGCATCATTGACGGTGTCGGCTCACCAAAGGCCGCGGAGAAATCTCCTACGAAACACTCGGTAGACAAAGCGGTCACAAGACCAAAGGAAACTCTACAAAACATGGGAGGCTGCTATATTCTTGTTACTGCAGGTATTCACAGAACTGCAACGGCATGCTGGCTCGGGTCTATTCCTATTCTTGATCTTCGCACAAGGGGGCATATTGAAACTACGAGAATGGATTCACCGGCTGGGCATTCCAAAAAGATGGATTGAGGCCTCGCGGCTAGGCAAAGATAGGGACAGGCCTCACGGCTCGTTGGATTTGTTCTTCTGGCGTTGGATTGTCTTCGTTCGGCCTATTTGGATTTTACCTGCATTCTTTTTTCCTTGTTCAGGCCCTTTTCCCCCGAGGTCGCCCGCTGCCGTCTTCTCTCGGTCGACAGGATGCAGCTCCCCCGGCATTCGGGGGCAGAAGGACTGCCGTGCCGACACGAGCGAAGTTGTGCATTGGGCAACGAGCGGGCTGTGCTGGTGTTTTACCTCGTGACCATTATGTTTTCCTATACCTATCTATACCCAGAGGGGTCCGCCTCTGCGCGGTTCTTTGCCGGAGAGAGAGATGCCTGGACAAGCACGTGCTGCGACTTTGCACGAGCTGGCGGCCTGGGCAGCGGGCGCAGAAGTGCGTCTGGTAGACGCATGAACGGAGGAGCACGGTGCCTCGAACGACGGGGAACAGCAGGGCAAGCGGTCGGGAGCGCGCGCGAACGAGAGCGAGATACGGAGAGAAAGAGCGCGGGCTAGAGAGGACTCTTTCGGGCAGTTGCCAGAGACGAAATAGGAGACGCCCGTTGTAAGACCGTGCCTTGCCCAGTGCGCATAAACGTGAGGTCCCTTTGCCGGCGGCGCGTGAGCATTTTCGGTGCAAGTCGGGATCGTGGTTGGGCCACCGGGCGGCTTCCCCGTCCATCCATCCATCCGTCCCCGTCCGTCCGTCCACCCATCCCATCCGCGCGAACCTCGGGCTGAGGGGGCGCGTATTCGTCGACGACGAGAGGGGCAGGGCAGACGTCGCGCGCTCCTTGTCGCCTATGCACTGTGGCGTGGGGGCTATAAACACCGCGTGCTGCTTTCGCAGACATCCATGATTAATCACCGTCACGAATTAGTCAGAGTGTCACCGTCACGTTGATGGTATGCACGACATGAAGTGCTTGAATCTCTGTGTCTTTGTCTCCTGTCCACCTCCACGCGCGGTCCTCTCAACCGCGCGACACGACATCTGAGTGAAACAAAAGAAACATGAAGAGGTAGAGACTAGACTCAACCGTTCCAAAGGGCCCATCGGCCAAGATCAAATACCCCAAACGCCGTAAAACGCCGTATCATGCCCATCCCGTGATTCGCGGTTCGTTGTCCGCCTACAACACCTGCCCGTGTCTATCCAGCCTTCCCCCCGAAGGTCCAAGGTATGTGGTAAGAGACAAAGGAAAAGAAGAGCCAATGTGAAGATCGTAAAGGCTGGTGAGGTGTGGTATCGAATAATCAAGTATCCGAGCATTTGGGTCGCCGCCATGCTCCAACCCCGAAGATGTCTCGGTTTTCCAAGCCGCCCCTTGTCAGCGCAGCAAAGTTGTTAGACCTTGGCGATCCTCCGAGTCCGAACGATGAACGGGCTCGGCATCTCATCACGCTCTGGGTCCCAAACAGCTACCGGCTCGATGCTGCTGCCGCCGCTCGCCCTTCGTTCGCCGGCGACGCGATCCCGGAGAGCTCCACCACGCTTGGGGCTCGTGTTCTCGCCCATGACGCCGCTCAGGGGTCGGCCCCCGGCGCGCGCCTGCTGCAGCTCGACGAGGGTGCGGCCCTTGATGTTGTTCTTGGCCAGCACTTTGTTGGGTGCCGCCTCGCTGCCGCTGCCTGTGTCCTTTTTCACCGACGCCTTGCGGCTGAGGCCGCTACCACCAGAGCTGGGTTCGAGCTGCAGGCTGGCCACGGAGGGGATCTTACTCAGCTGCTGGCGGCCGGGGGAACGCGAACGCAGCTCCGTATGCGTGCCACCGGCGACAGCGCTGGACGCGGCTTTGGACACAAGACCCGTGTGCGAGGTCTTCTTCCTGAGGCCATTCACCGGACACGTCTTCTGAGTGGTGAGCACCGGGCGATCCTTACTCGTGAATGGATTCTTGGATGACTTGATGTGTCGCGTTGGTGATGGAACACCTATGTCCTCGTCGTCCGACTCCAGGAAGGCCGGTTCACGGTGCAGGTCCCACTTGGGGTTGCCATTCATGGCGTTGTTAACGGCAAAGATGTTTCCCGAATGCGTCGTTGGCGCCTTGGTCGCACCTCCGCGGCGAGGAGAGAGTGACAGCGTCGCGATGGCTATCGGGCTGGGAGACGACATGTCGACATCCATGGGCGTGCCAACGTGACCCGCAAACATGGTTTGCGCGCGGGAAAAGGGTGTCCGCGCGCTGCGCTTTGCCTCTTTGGAGCAGTCGGGGCTGTCGAGCGAGTACTCAGTTATATCCGTCGTCGAGGGGAACTCATCGCCGCTGGCTCCGATGGAGGAGTGCGGGTAGTCCGACTTGGCGACGGAAGAAGCGTACTCGTCGGCGGGCGGCTCTTCGGCGACGAAAGCAACGCTCTTCTTCTTCTGCAGTTCGGCCTCGACGCGGAGCTTCACTTCCTCCTCAAAGCGCTTCTGGAGCTGTTCGATCTCGGCGTTGGCCTGGCGATCGATCTCGAGCCGCGCTTTGACCTCCCATTCTCTGCGGAGAGAAGCTTCCAGCTCATCCCGAGCGTTGTCCTTGTCCCTGTCCAAGCTAGCCAACCGGTCGCCCAGCTCCTTCTCCTTTCTCTTTACAGCCTCCTCTCTAGTCTTGAGTGACTTGTTCAGGTCAACGACCTCCTTCTCTTTGCGCATCAGCCTGACCACGGGCAAATTAAGCAGCTGCGCCGTGTCGGGCCGCCTGTCAGGGTTTACTTTGAGACAATCTTTGATCACCTGGCCGAGTTCTGGGGAGTAGAGTTCGGGCAGCGGTGCGACCTTGCCCTCCTTGATCTTCTGCACAAGCTGAAAATGCGTCTTAGCATTGAAGGGCGGCTCGCGCGTGCAGAGCTCGTAGATGATGCAGCCAAGGGACCAAATGTCCGACTTGAGGGTGTACTTTTCCGCCGCGCAGATCTCGGGCGACATGTAGAAGGGTGTTCCGACGTAGGTCGAGGCGAAGTCGTGCGACTTGATCATCTTGGAGAGGCCAAAGTCGCCAAGCTTCACCGAGTTGTCCTCGCCGAGGAAGACTGCGTATTGCCTTGTTAGCCACAATTCTGCCAGCAACATATTGACGGGCATGTTCATACCATTCTCCGGCTTCAGGTCTCGGTGCAGGATGGTGACGGTGCCCGCCGGCACCTTGGGATTCGCGCTGGCGCTGCCCTGCGTCAGGCCGAGCACATTGGTGCCCACCTCGGGGGGGTCGACGCCGTAGTGGCAGCGGTACAGGGCCATGACGAGCTGGCTAAAGATGCTCCAGACGAAACTCTCCTGCGCGCGCTGGCCCTTGACCTGCAGGTCCTTGATGACGCGGCCCAGGTCGCCGTTGCCGCAGTATTCCATGTAAAGATGCAGGTCCTGGCTGATTTTGAGATGCTCGCGATGGTAGTAGGCGACAATGTTGGCGTGTCGGAGGTGCGAGAGGATTTGGAACTCGGCGTGAAGCTGTTCACGCTCCTTCTGGGACATGCGCAGGTACGAGATCTCCTTGCGGCACATGATGAAGCCGTCGGCCTTGCGGCGGACCTTGCGGATGATGCCAAAGGAGCCATGGCCTGCATGTGAGGAGCGGCAGTCAGTGACTGTGCCGCTGATGACGGGGTCTTGGGGTCCCAGCTTACCGATCTTCTCGAGCGTCTCGTACTTGTCTTCGGACGACATGGTGGTATCGATTCACGCTCGGCCAGTATTACTTCAAACGGACAACTCCCAAGCCCATAGAGCAATGCTTTCCTCAACCGCACAGCAGCGTAGGAGAGTCAAAGCATTCAACCGCACTGATGATGGAGGGGCGTTGCAAATATTCCTGCTGGGGTTAGTAACGAAGGCTGGCGGCGCGTGGTGGGTGGTGAGGAGGTTTGCGATGGTAGGTTTCGGGCCATGTGGGAAGGTTTGCACGACCGCTAAACGATGCGACCTTTGACGTCGTGCACGGTGCCAATGGCGCTACAGCATGGCTTCGGTACGCCCCGTCGCCCCTGGTGCTGTGACGGAAAAGGGTCCAGCGGCCCCAGAGTAAACAGTCGCGGGCGCTGCCATGGCAACCGACGCTGCAGGGCATTTGCCGGCGTTGTGCCGTTATCGATAAGCCGGTGCCGTCGTGCGTCACCGATGGCGGCGGTGGCGGCCCCACGGAGCGGCAGTGGTCCGTGCACCCGGAATCTCACTCCGTACGGCTGCTGGGTCACCACTTCACAGTTGCAGAACAATATCTTGGGACCGGCAACGCACGGCCCTTGCGTTCCTTATGGGCCTCCATCTTGCACCGCAGCCTTGTTTCTTTTCGTCGCATCGTCGCATTTCTTTTTCTGTGTGTTTGTCGAGGGCCCCAACATGGTGCTGCGCAAGCACGAGCTCGAGGGCAAGCTGGGCGAGGAGAGCCTCTTGATCAAGAACGGCGTGCTGCGGGACGAGAACCCCCTCGACGAGAGCCCCGAGTTCAAGGACTTTCTGCTCGCCTGCCGCCACGGGGACCTCCGCAAGTGCCAGGAGCTCATCGGCCTGGGCGTCAACATCAATGGCAAGGATGACTTCGACTACACGCCCCTCATCATAGTACGCAACGCTGGCCTACCCTATATCATCTGGCGCTCTCGTCCGTAATCTCCGGTGTTGACCACGCGCAAAACAGGCCAGTCTCTGCGGACACTTCGAGCTCGTGCAGCTACTGCTGGAATCAGGTAGGCCGACTGTGTCTTTACTGCCCCGAGGCGGCTGTGGGTGAACCAAGAGTTGACGCTGCTCTCAGGCGCCTTAGCTGAGCGGAACACGTTCCAAGGAGAACGGTGCATCTACAACGCCCTCAATGACCGGATACGCAATCTGCTGCTGCAGTATGACTTTTCCAAGACGTCAGATCCGTACGTGTACTGGTCGACACACATTTCAAGTCTTCTGAGCCGCACCACGCCGTCAACGTCGGACATTTCCCTTCTCGCCGGCTCACGGTCATTTGACCTCCACAAGTTCCTCCTCGCCTCGCGGACGCCATATTTTCGTCGGAAACTCGAAGCCCAGCCGGAGACGGCGTCGTGGAACCTCGCATCGGCCATTCCCGCCGAGGCACTGCAGATCGTCCTGCGGTATGTGTACCTGGGCGACCTACCGCGCGACCTCGTGCCGCCGGGCAGTTCCGTCTCCGAGGAGGAGGTTGCCAAGGGCTTGGATAAGATCAGCAAGCAATTGGAGATCGAGCACCTCTGGGAAGCCATAATGGCCGGCAGCGACCGTAGGCTCGCGCGGCAGCGGTACCAGGACGAGGAGGAGCGAGCGATGCGGCAGATTGGCGACTTCTTCCGCACCAACGTGCTGGGGATGAAGATGGTTGTGGACACGGAGCGCGTGGGCGATGTGAAATGGACGCACGATAACGCAGCCTACGCCGACGTTCTTCTAAGGGCGGACGAGCAGTACGACGACGATGACCAGACGAACGGGGCGGATGAGGCGCCGACACTCAACGGCCAGGGCATACCCATAGGCTCAGCGGCCCGAGGCGACAAGAAGCCCAGGAAGTCGGCACTCTATCCGGCGCACAAGGCTATGCTCATTCGCAGCGAGTACTTTGACAAGTGCTTTTCGGGTCCCTTCGTAGAGTCGAAGCGGTCGGCGCATCTCCACGTTCTCACCGTCGACTGTTCGCCCGCCGTCCTCGAGCTCGTCCTCACCTTTCTCTACACCGAGAGCACCAACTGCCCGCTTGAGCACGCCCTCGACCTTCTCTACGCAGCCGACATGCTCTTCCTCGACGGTCTCAAGAGCAAAGCCGCCGTCGCCATCAGCACGCTCGGCAGCGGAACGAGCAACGTGCTCATCGACCGCACTCACGTCAACGGCACCGGCGGCGACGAGGAGCGCGCGGTCAACGGCGACGCCCAGGCCGTGGAGATGGAGCCCATCAACATCTACGACGTCATCCACGCCGCCTGGGACCTCCGCGTCCAGCGCCTCGAGGAGTTTGCGGCGCGCTACCTCGCCACCCGCCTCGAAGACTACATCGACGACCCGGACTTCCAGGAGCTCATCCGCGAGAGTGCCGAGCGCATCCAACGCCGCGAGGAGACGGACACGATCGAGTTGCTGGACGATATCCGTTACTACCTCTCGGAGCGCTTCCGCCTGCGCTTCGAGGAGACGGGCCTGGACGAGATGCTCACGGGCGAGGACGCCGGCGAGCTCGACCCCGAGATGGCGGCTCTGCTCGCTGAGCGTAGTGAGGAGCAGCTGGCCAATGGTCGCGATGCCACCGCGGAGACGGACGCTGCTACTCGTGGAGAAATGGACAAGCATGAAGAGTTACTACTCGCGGACGGACAACGGGTCGGTGACGAGGCGGTCCTCACGCTGGACGGCGAGACGGCCGAGGACGAGTTCGCGTCCGATGCCATCAATTACCAGATCTTGCTGGGTAAGATCGACGCCATGCTTGAGCGGCTCAAGCTCGACGCTTGAGGCGGGCGGGGATTTAGGAGCGTGGTTCTTTGTTTGGGGAGAAGGGGGAGAGAGGGGGAGGTTTGCATGATACTGCATACTACACTGGCTGCATATACACCATACATATAGGTGCCCCGTCGCCTACCACTCATGCGCGGCGGGGATGCCTGAGCTTTGCATGAGAAACGACGGCATTCTTTAGACCCAATGCACAAACCCAAGCCGGGCCAAAAGGGGCTCGGCCAGCATAAGAATATATACGTTTCGTATTTATGTTGTCCTCGCTACAGTATATTCAAGTCTCGTATGCAAACATGCTGGCGAAGTCTGCTATCGCCAGTAACCTAGTTAATAGTCGACGATCTTGATGCGCGCACGCAAGCTCTCGGGCAACTCCTCCATCTTGACGAGCCCCATCCGCACCACGTCGCCCCAGAAGAAGAGGGCCCTGTCCTGCGCGTAGCTGAGGTAGTCAAACTCCTCGGCGCCGGCCTCCTCCTCGGCGGCGAGCTTGGCGTCCCCGGTCAGCGGTTCGTTGTTGGCGTCGAGCCCGGGCACCTTGGCCTGGACGAGGCCCCAAGCGACCCACTGCGCGCTGTTGGCGGCCCGCCAGAGACGCGTCTCGTCGAGGAGCTCGCGGACCTGCTTGTCGGTCTGCTCCTCCCGGTCGCGCTCGGCGGCGCCCCAGCCGCCGGGGGGCGCGCGGGCATCGAGCATGAAGTCGATGATGGAGCTCGACGAAGGGTTGTTGACGAGGGCGGGCGTGCCAGGCGTGTTGGCGCCGCCGGTCGACGCGCCGCTGTCGGCGGGCCGCATGCGCGGCGTCGAGCTGGCGGTCGGGAACTGCGGGCGGTGGTCGACGTAGGCCTTGATGAAGCGGCGCTGCTCCTCCGGCAGCGGGTAGCGGCTCGTGTTGCAGGCGTGAGACGTGTTGGGGTCGTGGTAGTTGTACGTCCACTCGGTGAAGTGGTTGGCGAACTCCTGACCCGGGGTGTTGGCGGCAGCGTACTCGAAGTCGATGACAATGAGCTGCTTGTGCTTATTTGCGGCTTGGAGCAGGGGAGACTTTTCGTCGTCGGGGCGAATGCGAAGGATGTTGCCATACTGGGTCTACGTGTACTAGATTAATAGCTGCAAAGGAAGGTGTTATGACCGTTGGACTTACATCGTTGTGCGCAAACACGAGGCGATCCTTGATGGCTTTGGGGTCCTTGTAGACGTTGTCTACGTGCGCTCTGTACTTCGCCACGGTGTCCCTGAATTGCGCCCACGGCACACCGCACACGTAGCCGTTGGCTTTCCACGCGTGGATGACCGAGTTACGGCGCCCATGGTTGGCTGGGTCCTCCAGCTGGGTGTCGACGTAGGTGGTGATCTTGGCGACATTGTCAAGCCACTGGTCCCAGTTCCTCCACACTCCCGGGCCGTTGTCTCGCTCGTGCGGAAGCAGGTCGATGCCGTCGTGCAGCTCCCTCATCCGCTTGGCAATCTGGCGAGAGGTGTCGGGCTCGCGCAGGTTCTGCGGCTGGAGCGTAATGGCGTTGAAGAACTGCTCGAAGCGGCCGTTCTTGAAGGTGCCCAGCAGGCGAGGGCCGATCTTCTTGCGCGCCAGGCGCTGGAGCACCTTGAGCTCATTGTCGCGATCGATGAGGTGTTCTACCTGCGGACCGTATATGCGGAGCAGCACTTTGGGGGGTGTCTTCTTGCCCTCGGCGTCGGGCAGGTTGTCTGGGGGCGTGACGACATACACGGCATTGGTCAGGGCACCGCTGAGGCGCTCGACCTGGATGAGATCGCCGCTATCCAGCGGCACGCGCCGCCATCCCTTCAGCCTCAGCGTGTGGGCAATGCGGATGATTTCGTTCTTGAAAACGAGCCAAGCCTCTCGTTCCTTGTCGGCCTTGCTGGACGAGTCCGCCAGGTCGTCCGTGCTCACACCACCACCACTGTAGCTGAGGGTCTTTGAGTTGTCCAGCCACGCATCGCAGTCGGGCACAATGGCGTCTCCGTCGACATAGTCAGTGTCAGAAGACGCAGCACGCTGAAGCGCGGCTCGAGAAGTCCCCCGACGTCTCGGACGGGCCACCTTGGGGGCGTGCTCAGGAAGTCTGCTCAGTCCTAGGTGCGCCATCGAGTCCTCCAGGATGCTCTGCAGCCTGTCGAGGGAAACTTCGCTCGACTGCGAGTCGATGGAGTCTGCCCTCTCACGACCGAGCTTGGCATCGTCGGTTCTGTCTGATTCGGTCGGCGGAGACTTGCGCCGGGGCTTGGCCGTGCGGTTGGCGACCTTTTTGCGTTCGCGCTCGAGCCATTCTCCGACCCGCGACAGCAGCTTCTCGCTGTAGTACCGATGGTGATGCTGGTGGTGGTTCTGTTGCGCAGGCGGAGTGGGCTCGTCGCTGGGACCTACGGCTGGAGATGGGGATCCGTCGCTGACGGATGATCTGGACGAGGAGCACGGGGCCTGTGACGAGGGCGGCTTGCCGCTCAGTCGGCGTATTGAGCCTGCGCGAAAGCGTTTGACCGGCTGGGGGTCTTCGTCGAGCTGGGGCTCAGGAACGGGCTCGGCAATCTGGACAGCTATGGTGATGTGAGCCTACGACGGCCAAAGAGGACTATGTCGAACTGAAAAGTAATCGCAAGGGGCACTGGGAGGAAAGCCGAAAGGCCGCAGGAGTGAACGCTCGCCGGGAGAGCGAGCACGCGGCATCTGAACATCTGAGCAGGCAGTGTTTGTGAGTTGATCAAGCGCGAAGCACCTCACGCGAGTTGGCACTTGGCCTAAGTTGCCGTTTCCATTGCGTTGATGTACTAGGCACCGAGCATTCACACAAGACAGTCCAATTTCGCTCACATTTCACTCCCTGACGCATCCGCCATTCACGCATCCGCACGCACCTTTGAGGGAGCCGCTCGCCGGCGGCGTTCTTTCACCGTCCTCGTCCGACTTCAAGACGGAGCGCAGCGGCGAGGGGCCAATGGTGGCGGGGATTGTCTCGGGCATTGCTGCTGGTATCGTGGCGGTCTCACTGCGGGCGTGGGATTGTGCGCCGACAACGGCGGGGTCGAACAAAGGCTGGCCGCTGACGGGGTCGCGATCCAAGCGTGAAGCCGACAAAGTCATGCGAGGACAGGAGAGCAGGACGGCAGCTGCTGCGGCTTTAAGCCCCGGGAAGGGTAGATGGCACGGTTCGGCGAGGCGGCACAGGGAACGAGTCGTCAGTCGCTCGAAGGCGGACAGCGTCGGCTAAGAAATACAAGGTGGCTGCTGGTGGTCATCAGCCAAGTGGGCTCCGATTTTGTGGGCAGGGACTAGCGGGTCAGGAGTGGGAGAGCTGCTCCTGTGGAGGAATACGAACCTCTGACGTATGTAGTGCAAGAGCGCTGCGCTCACGAAACTCGATTGCGTGAGATGTTGCGAGAAGAAGAGGACGACGACGACGACGACGACGACGACGACTCTGCCCAGATGTCATGACCTGAAGCTGCGAAGGAGGCGAGCTGACGCGCAAGAGGCGAAAACAGGAGGGCATGTGACCTCTGTCGACAATGCATCTCTTGGGAAACGCTAGGAAGCTGACGGCTGCAGGGCCCGTTGGGGACTGGACGCTTCCGGCCCCTCCTGCTGCTAGTCTTCCCGCCAACCTGGTGCCTGCCAGCCACGGGCCAGCCCAGGCCCAGGCCCAGGCCCCGATACCTGCTCGCAAGGTCAAGTAGTTTGCAGCTGCGCAGATGGGTGCTTCGTCCTCCGTCCTCGGCCAGCCAAGGTCGCCGCCTTCGACCAGCCGCTTCTGATTGGGCTTTCGCCTGAGACAAGAAGCAACGGCCCGCCTGAAATTGTGTCTTTTTATTGGGATGACGTAAGGCGCCCAGCTGTCGTCGACGGACCCTGAAAGCAGCCACCACCATCTGCAACTTCCGCTTTGGGCGCCACCCTTGGCGCGCTTTCGCTGTAGCTTGCATGTGATCGCCCAGGCTGCATCGCATCGCATCACGTCGCATCCGCGCTGCATTGTTATCGGGAGCAAGCCCCGAATGCGACAGAATCAGGCACGCTCGCATTGGACGAAATCAATGACGCGCTTAAGCCCTCTCACAGCACCGACACGTGCGTCTTTGCGCCAATCTGATCCGTCGATGCCTCTGGCCGCCCTCGGTGAATACATTTGGACAACAAGACATGCTCAGGCCTCACCGAACGTAGAGATGCATATGCACTGCTGTGCGCACTTGAACAGCCTCGCGTACTCCGTAGATTCTCTGAGTGATTATGTCAAGGCCAGTCGAAAATCCAAGGCCATGCCCCTGTCTTGTCTATTAAGCGTCTATCCGCCGCTCGCAACTCAACTCACGATCCGGTTCCCGTAATCGACTCCCGCGTCGCCTCCACGCCCTCGTTCCTCAGCGCCCACACAATTGCGTCCACCACGTCGTCCACCACCACTGCCGGCCGGTGTCGCGGCTCCTTTTCCGCCGCCGTCTGCTGCCACACCCCGGTCCGCACCAGGATCGACACCCATTCCGTGCCGTCCGCCGGCTCAAACTCGTTGGCGCCGCGGATATCGCTCTCCGGGTTGTCGCCGATCATGTACACCCGCCGCAGCGGGTGCTTGGTCCGCTCCGCCGCCGCCACTCCGCCGCCGCCGGCGACCATGTCCGCGTAGTAGTGCAGCAGGCGGTCGTGCGCGTAATCGTACGTGAACTTGGACGGCTTGCCCAGCGCGTTGAACTGCAGCTCCGCGCCCCCGGTGACGGCGGACCACACGCCCCGGAGCGCCTCAACGAACGCGCCCGTGCCAAAGCGGTTGACGGGATACTCTGTCTTCCAGAAGAGGTCCAGGTTCGAGATCCAGAGCTCCGGCTGACCGTCCTGCTGCCAGCCCTTGTTAGGCAGCGACGCGTCTCCGTTCTTCTCCGATATGGTGCCCAAGTAGCCTTGATGGGATACCAAGAGGTCGTGGATGACTTGGATGTCGAGCGACCAGTCCCGCGGGTCGTTCCACACGAGGATCTGGTCAATCTTGAGGGCATCCGGCGCTATGTCCCGGCTGAATGGGTCTGTGATGCTGGACGCTGACTTGCCATCTGGCAGCTTCCGGAACTGGGCATGAAGACTGTCTTTGAGGTTGTCAAAGGGATAGAGGGTGTCGTTGGCGTGAACCAGATCCGCTGGCGTCACGGCGCGCGAGAAGCCGTATCTAGTCAGATGTCAGTCTTTAAAGAGACGCCGTGTAGAGCCAGTTTTACACACTCGTTCGCAATCTCGCGGGCCGTCTCCGGGTGTGAGCCTGTAATCAGCACCGTCTGCTCCTTCACCTTGCCATCCCACCCGCGCATCGGCGTGTGCGACACGATGACCCGGTCGCGGATCACGTCCTCATCCGGGGACATTTGCAGTCGCTTCGTCAGCGACGCGACCTTGGCGTCTTCATGGGCGCCTCCGCCGTTGGTCAGGAAGACGTAGCGGATGCCGTGGGAACGGATTTTCCTGAGCATCTCCCTAGCGCCGGGGATGCCCTGCTGGCCCTGATACAGGACTCCGTCGATACTGTCGGCTCGTCAGCAGCTGCATCTGTGTCCGGAGTTGAGACGCATCGCCTTAGTCTAGGGTTGGGGTTACGAAATCAAGGGATCCGTACTCAAAGGCAAAGGCAATATCTGAGTAGGCACCGTGTGGATCGTGCCCTGTGCCGCTCTTCGTTTTGATAACAGGCGACTCCGGAAGCCCGCTCGTCGGCCCTTTGACGCGCTGCTCATTGAGCACCGCCGAGTGACCAAACTGTCGCCTCCCAGCCGTTGATGCGAGAGGGCGCAGCGCAAGCATGGCCAATGCCTGCCCTGGGCGATGAGTCCTCTGCGTCAACGGGCGGACGCCGGCGGCCCGCCCAGCAAGGCACCTGACGCACAAGCCTGCCTGTGCCATTGATTTCTCGCTCTCACGGTCTTTCTGAGTCGATGCAATAATTCAGAAGAGGCATCGGACAAGTCAGGATGGTAAGGTCTGCGATGGTGCGGAGTATGGTCTTGTATTGCGCAGATGATGCATCGTGGATGTGGTATCGGAGAGTGCCGGCCCAGCCCACTATTTGCCGCATCGGCGCCCTTGTGTGTCATCGCCGTGCCGCGCTCGACCGTCAACATTTGATAGGTCAATTGGAGATTGAACAAGAATTGGGACCATTTTCTGTTACTGTTACATTTGGAATAGAGTTGTTGGCTTTACAGCGCCTGTAGTCTATGAACAGTCCCTGGTGGAAAAACGTAATATACACGCGCCTTGGTCGCGTCACCACATCTTACAGCCAGCCTCCCAACCAATTTACCTACCCTTCCAGTCCTTCATGTGGTCCAGAATCAGATTCGCCCCCTGGTCCGGCGAGTGCTGCCGCCCCAGCGCCTCCACAAAGTCGCCCTCGGGGTCCATGAGGTAGAAGTAGATGCTGTGATCCACCAGATAGTCCTGCCCCGGCTTGACATTCTGCGGGGTGCTGAAGTACACGCGATACTTCTTGCACAGGTCCTTGATCTGCTCGTAAGTGCCCGTCAGGCCGATGAAGTCTGGGTGGAACTCGGCGAGGTAGCTCTTGAGGGCCGCAGGGTCGTCGCGCTCGGGGTCGCACGTCACGAAGATGGGAAGGAGGGAGCCAGGAGCCTTTTCGTTGACAACATCAAGCATCCGCGCCATCTTGTCGAGCTCCTCGGGGCAGATGTCGGGACAGCGCGTGAAGCCGAAGTACACCTGCAGCATATCTAAATTAGCCATTTGCGGGAGCCTGCACAAGACTTTCCGTTTCAACACGTACCAGAGAGTGCTTCCCCTTCATCATCTCGCTTGTAAACGGCTTGCCATTCTGGTCCACGAGCGTGAATTCGCCGCCAACCTTGGGACGGCCGACACCCTTGGCGGCATCCGCTATCCTCTTCCTCTGCATGCGCGCCTTTTCAAACTCGAAATACCACACCAAGCCGCCGCATGTCGCGACGAAGAGAAGGCCAGCCTTCCAGGAAAATGGCTGCGACGCATTTGTCAGTCCGTTTGATCCACCGCGAGGCGGGCATGTGAAAGGTAGCCGTTCATACCCCCGTGCTGTGACGGCTCTTGGCTTGCTCGACCGTCTTGTACTTGGTTCGTCTTTGCGTAATGGGCTGCCTCGACTGTGCCGTGGCGCGAGGAAGCGTCGGACGGAGCTGCTTCGGCTGCAGGGCGCCGGTCGAGAAGCACCGCTGGCATTGGCGGGTAGACAGCCGGCTGAATGCGCCCAGCAGAGCTTTGGATGATGCGACTGAATGCGACATGGCGACGACGTAGGCAATAGGGTGAGTCGCAGCGATGGTGCTGGATGAATGATTTGACGAGCTGCAATCGACTGACATCAAAAGCTCGGCCGCTAACCAAGCGCCGTCGCCACCGAAAATTTGCCGAGACTTTTTGGGAGCTCAGGGTCCCAATAGGTGGACGGGGTCCCCGTGTAGCTAAGGGCCACGGGGCCCCGTGTGGCTAAGGGTTATGTAAGCGCCGCCGCCTACAGCCGGCCACAGCTAGCCACAGCCAAATGTACGTATGTATGTGCCTGCGCATGTATTTGCAGGCCTTTAATTAGACTAGGCTATGACTGTAGCCAGCAGCCGATATCAGAGTCCCCTGCTAAATTGAGTAACACTTGCGACGGTAATAGCTCGCACCCGTACTAACAGGTGTGGCGCTGCCAGCGGCTGCTAGCGGCTACAAGCGCCGTGGCGCTAAGTCACATTGTAAGTGAGGCTATCACTAACCTGCATGTGTTGCCGGCTGCCGCAGCTGCGCGCCTACAACAAATTAAAAAAACACGGCGCATAGGCAATTCGAACCTTTAACCTTCCTAAAATAGATTGGCTAATATAGGGCCTAGAGTTAATACGTAGGGGCGGCGTAATTAAAGAGTATATAAAGGAAGCTATTAATACTATAATAGCTAACAACTACTAATAGCCCTTCTTATATTTAGCCTTACTTTTAATATAACGCAGCGCTGTAGGCTATTATTAAGTTAATAACGTATTAAATAAAAAAAAAAGACTTCTTGTAGGATACTTAGGTCTTATAGCTCTCGCTACTTTAGCTTAACCGGGCTAGATTTATCTAATAAGATTCTTGCTACCTAGGATTACGGAGCCAACCCGCTAACCTATAGAAGCCTGCGAGAATAAGTATTATTCTATAAGTAACCTTAAGGTTATCGAGTCCTTTTAAACCCTCTAGTATAACGCGGGCTATGCGCTGCCTCTCTATATAGCTAATAGAGATAGCCCCTCTACTAACTACGCTAAAGAGTCCTTTGGGCTATCGATTCTTCGATTAAATAGTAATAGTATTATTATTATCGGGGGGTATAAAGGATTAAACTCAAGACTACGAATTACACTGCGAGGTAGCTATTAAAAAAAAAAGAGGATATATTATATTTAAGGCTACGTTAAAGCTACGTTCGAGGCCGTATTAAAGTTATATTTAAAGCCTAAAAATACGATTTAGTAATAACCTTACTTTATAGCTAGTCTTCTAGCTAAGTACAATACCTACTACTCTTCCGAATCCTTTTTATATATAACTTAGATCTCGCTAGCGCCTCTTCTACTAGAAAATAGCTACGTAGCTATTTTATTAGCTATTATAGCCTTAACCCGAGTATCTTCTACCTTATTCTAATTAAGATAAGCTATTATTTCTTCCTTTATTTAGTCCCTTAAGCGCCTTTTCTCTCTATACTAACTCTTTATTTATTTATAATCGAGGTATTTTATCGGGGCAGCCTAGTAGACCCTAAACCTATAAGTTACTAAGTTAGGCCCGAAGGAAGGATAGGAGGATATAGATATATAAGAAGTATTAAGATCCCTAAAATTAGATAGTTTAATATACGCTTTTATACTTTTTATAAGCTTTTAATAGTTTAATTAAGGGATTTATTACCCTCCTACTCTTACTAAGATAGCCTTCGTTACCTCTCGATTTTTAGTCCCGTAAGATATTTTTCTATGTAATCTTTACGATAAGGCTATTTATGCCTTATATCTTATTTATACGATTGCCTTAGACGTCTAGGCCCTTTATCCAGCTTATAATAGCAATTATTGCTCTCGGCCTTTAGTATATTCCGTTACCCTTAATAAAATAGTTGCTTTAATTACTATTATTATTATAACCTCTATAATTACTTTAAATACTACTACTACTTTAAATACTACCGCTGCTTTAAATGCTACTACTACTTTAATTACTACTACTACTTAAATTGCTATAGCCGCTACTAAAGCTATTACTACTATTATCTCTACGAGCCCTTCTAAAAGCTCTAAATACTATAGGGGGTATATATTTAAGCCTATCCTATAACCTAGTATATAGCATTTGCTATATCTAGGCAGTACCCTTAGCGGTTCCTTAACTACTTTAAAGCTACTTAGCTCTCGCTAAGTACTTAATTAAGGAATTAACGAGCTAGCGGTATATTAATTAAAGCGGTAACGAGGCTCTATAAGTAGCTAAATATCCCCTTCCTAGTAAAGATACTAATATTAATAGAAATCCTTTAAATTAAGAACCTTACTTTATTCTTATAAAGCCCTAAGCTTATATACGTAAGGTAAACCGAGAGACTAAGTAAATATGCTTATATAGCAAGGTAGAGAGTTATTTAAGAGAAGCTTATACTACTTTTTAACCTCCCGTAAAGCTTAGTAAGAAATATAGCTATATATTACGCTATATATTAGTCTAGAGAGCTTAATTAGTATATATATTCGTTACGAAGCTTAATTATCTCGTAGTCTTATAAGTTAGTTAAGTAGAACCTACTTTATAGCTTACTACGTATTAAAGAGGTTCTTTATTAATATCTTTATATAACTCTTTAATAATATATATATACCCTCGGCCTATAATATAATTAAGTTACTAAAATAAAGATATTAATTAACCTACGCCTTTATAAGCTTTTCCTTATAAAGGTTTAGCTAAGTTTACTTAATATAGCTAACTTCCCGAAGGTATATAAGTATATATCGCTATCTAAGCTCTTCTAGCTATTACTCGTATATTTACTTATCGATTAAGTAGATAATTAAATACTAAGAGTTAAAGAATTCTTTCTAATCCTTTAAACTTTCTTTAGTCTCTATACTATTATCCTTCTATACAAAGCTACCTTAGCAATATTCTAATATAGCCTTATTAGTATACTAATAATATAGAAGTAAGGCTAAAGTAGGAAAGCAAATAGCTATAGCGTTTATATAAGCAAGATAACGGTCTATAAGGATAATAGATAGAAGTCTCGCGTTTTAAAGCTCGTATATTAACTAAACCTAGTCTAAAGCCTATAAATAATCTAACTCTTCCTTACTATTAAGGAATATAAAGGTAATATAGAAAGACTACTCGTAAGTATTAACGCTAATAATATTAAGAAGTAGTATACTATACTTATTAGTCTTATACATATAGTCTAGGAAGAGTAATTCTAGATACTCCTTTAGGTATACTAGTAATACTAGATATATAAATATAACTAATATAATCCGGCAGTCTTAATTATACTTAAAGCGGCTCTAGAACCCTTCTTTATTAAGCTATTAAATAAGAGCTTATATATTAGTCTAACCTTTACGGATATCTCGCTTATTCTTTATAATACGGTTATAGATATCTTATTAAGTTGCTGCGCTCTTAGTATTCTAATATATATAAGTCTTAATATCTCTTAGCGCAATTCTAGTATTAGAGAGAGAGTTAATAATCCCTCTATCCGTCTTATTTAATATACAAAGTACTAGATAAGTAGATATATACTAGCTTAGATTATAGTTGTATATAGAAAAGCGAGGGTTTTATCGGTACTTTAAAGTCTATATAGTCTTATCGTAGCTTTCCTTCGCTATAACTAAGAATTCGCAAAGAGTACCCCGTATACTAGTATTCCGTATTCGCTCTATCGTTGGGTCTAGAGGGCGGTAGTAGCGATTATAAGCGTACGTAACTATAAGCTTTCTAGTCTTTTTTCCCTTTTCTTTCGAGGACCGTGCAGTAACGAAGGCATAGCCTCGGGGCGCTGCCCAAGCGTTGATAGCGGTAACTAAGGCATTTCGAGATTCATATTCGGCTTCAGGAGGGAGACAGTCATCAGAAAAACTACTTTGCATATCAATTGACTGCATATTTAGCTAGAATTCGGGTAACAAAGAGTCTGACGATATCATCCGTGCGGGGCCCGGCGATGACACCTTTGGTGTAGCTGGGCTTACATAACCCTTAGCCACACGGGGCCCCGTGGCCCTTAGCTACACGGGGACCCCGTCCACCTATTGGGACCCTGGCGTCGTCAAACGCTTAGTCATCCAAAATATCGTTTTCCAGACGCCGCCAGCATCAGCCTCCCCACCATCCTCACGAAGGCTACATCCATCATGAGGCGAGCCCAGTAGACAAGGCGGACCATCAACACAAAATTCTGTGGTGACACCAAGGCCGCATCATATACATCCCCATTTGGAGCCCCGGCTCCGCGGGCAACCGACACTATGCGACCCCGGCTTGTCATGCGCCGCGGCTCGCCGATGAGCCAGTGCCGATACCACCCTCAATTCTTTTCCATCCGCGCCTTTGCAAACCAGTCGAAGCTCGCATCCACAAAAGCCCGGCCAAGCCTGCCGTTCCTCGTTGTTCCGAAAGCCAGCCCCTCCGTCGCCAGATCCTTCACATCCGAGCGCAAACGATGGTTCAAGCACGAAGCCAAGCTCGTAGCCCGTTACACCATATCTCTTTGGGGAGTCGCCGCTGCGGTGCTCCTGATTTTCTTTGCAGCCAATGAGGAGATTCTGGAGAGAGAATTTCCGACACCGCACGAGTGGCATTACCTGACGAGGAAGTACCTTCGGGATGCGAATAACTTTAGGGATCCAAAGAACGGAGAGGTCAATTGGGCGCGGACATTGGAGCTGGCGAGAGCTGTGATTATCCGCTTGGAGGATGCCAAGCAGGGAGGGGATGGCGTGGTGAAGCTGTCTGATCACCAAGATCCGACGCTCGAGGTCCCGGGCGAGTTCAACAGCTGCGACATCTCAGCAAGGTCAGAGGAGTGGCGAAGAGGATACTTCGAGGCTATCATGCTTGCAGCTAAGGCCGCCGAGCACGTCGATGGATGGGTGCGCGATCTGTCGCGCAACATCGTCTCACCGCCCGAGTTCGTCATCGGCCCGTCGAATCCACGACCCAAGCCAATCCCACCAGGGAACCCACATGCGCCGCGCGAGGAGGACTGCGAGATTGCGTACCCTTCGGCCGAAAATTGGTATTTGAAGATACTTGCAACAGAGGGGCTGACCGCGCGGCAAAAGATGGACGCGGCGCTCGAGTACGCGAGCTTTTGGGAGTTCAAGGAGCGGGCCGATAGGTCTGAGGCGCTTTACAACTTGGCCTTGTCGGAAGCCACGCGAGGAATTGAATCAGCCGACATGCCCTACGATTCGAAAACTTTCGTCCTCAAAGACCGCGCCGAGAAACCTTCAATGAACGTCCTCGACGCTCTCACTGCCATGGCCACTCACAAAGCTCGCAAAGGCGATGTTAACTCTGCACTCCCCATCTACGTCTCCCTCCTCAAAGCCCGCCGCGGGCTATCCGACACACCTCCACGCGGCGAATCTCCTGCCAAACCCAAGCGAGTCACCTTATTTCAACAGGTCGTCAATTTCTTCTCGCCACCGGACTATCCCCCTCCTCCTCCCGACGGCGCTTTGCCTCCTTGGCGAAGCCCGCTCGAGCGCTGCCAAGAAGCCTCCCTGAATCTCTATATCGGCGAGATCCTGTACGCGAAGTCCTCGAGAGATGATGGCCTGGCGTGGACGCGCGATGGTGTGGACGCGGCAGAAGAGCAGCTACGCGAGCTGGGCGCGGGCAAGCACAACAAAGAGGCGAGGCAAACGTGCAGAGAGTGCCTGGGCACGGGCCTGGGAAACTGGTCAACGATGGTGTCGCGGCTGGCCCGGGCTGAGGAGGCCAAGAAGAGCCACGGATCCAAGTCGAATGTCTTTTCGTTCTGGAGCCAGCCCGCGGATGCAGAGGGCCGTTGGGCAGCTGAACAGGCGGTGGTGCAGGAGCGCGTGAGGAGGACGAAGGAGTTGATGGAGGATGTTGCGCCACCTGCGACTGGGTTTTCCTCGTTCTTCAAGGCCTGAACTTGCGGGCATGTGTCATTTTACGATCTTGAGATATCCAGTGTACTCTAACAAGGCGTTCGTCCAGCGGGGTCACGACGGGAACAGAAATATTTTCATTATCACAGTTCAAGCATTACCGGTTTGTCTCCTCGTTTACCTAATGGCCATTAGAAGCAACCGCCTACGGAACCTTCAGCGTCAGCTTCAAGGCAGCAAGTCCTTGTCAAAGCAAGTCAGCCTCCTAAGCCTCCCACCCGACAAACTGAGCGCCATTGCTGCCACGTCTCACATCAATGAGCTCTGGTCACGAGCGGTTTCTCTCCCTCGGGTACTTCGTCCCAGTGCAGCTCGGTGAGCGCCTGCTGCGGCTTCGAATCGACAACGACGGGCGGGTTCAGAAATCCGACCGTTGTGGCAACGGTCTCGAGGTAGCGGAGCGCGGGGTCGAGGGCGTTGATGAGGATGAGCTCTCGGTAGTGCGGCTCGGCAGACGAATAGCAGGGGCAGCCGAGGTTGGGGACGCATTCGTTTGGGTTTCCTGCTGGGGACGCGAGGGGGGTGTCCAGGGGCTCGGTGGATCTGATGTAGGCTCGTGTTCGCTAGACTCGTAAGGACATATCCTAGGATTACACGAGACAGTACTATAACTGACCTCTGCGAGAAAGTACTTCAAGCAGTCGTTCGTGAGTTCATCGGCTGGGTAGACGCTCCCCAGCAAGAGCATTGAGCTCAGCCTGCCCCGCCATGCCTTCCAGTTCGTCTCATTGTCCAGAAACTTGGTCACGATATCGCACGACTCTCCGATAGCGATCAAACTGATTTTCACACCGCTATTGGAGACTAGCGGGAGAACCTCATCTAAGATGTAGCGGACGTGGGCGGTCGGATCCTCGTTCTTGGGTATGTTATTCAGGGCCGGCACATATCGCCGACCATGGTGAACCAAGCTTGGCAGCGGGATAGACGTGCTGGCAGTGATAGTGAGGCCACGTTTGCCTTCGGGCCACCAGTACAACTGGCCGGTGTTGGCGAGGATGATGCCTGGTGGCTTTGGGTCCGTGTCTGACGAGGCTTGCATCTGAAGCGCTCTCACTACCGACACCATGCTGCCTTTGTTGAGGCCGCCCGGCCCATTTGCAACGCGCCCAGACTGTAGACCGAGATTTTGAGTTGGCTCGCCGAAGATTACCACAATGCGAGAGCTGAGAATGGCTCTGGAGCTCACGAAAATAGGGACGTGGGGATCGTCAATCGTAGAGTCAAGTGGCAGTCTCATCTTGTGGAGCCCTTCAATCTCGAGTCTCTCGTGAACAGCCTTCTCAACAGCCACTTAAGACACAAGTCAGCTGTCTTGCTTATCCTTCCATTGTCCCATACACATGTGCACTTACGGTCGAATGCGAATCGCTGACTCTCATTGATGCGCGGGTTGCAGTTCAGGAAGTACTTGAAATAGCAGTCTGGATTCTCGATCGACCGAATCTCATCCTCATCGTTGATAAAGTACCTTTGCAAAGTCAGCCTGAAGCCAGCCCGAAGGCCCAGATTTGTTGGACGAACCCAAGGCCCTTGAGGTCGGGGGGAAAGGAGGGGTTCTTGGGCAGACCAGACCAGTGACGGCGGAACATGGTGGGCAACCGCGTGATGTTTGATCTCAGTTTTCTGTGCCTTCAGTGTTGCAGATGATCTCCAGTATCTTAACAATGGTTCTTGTGCTAAGAGGTCGGGGTGCGAAGAATGCAGGTGCTAGAACAGAGTTCCTGCTCAGAATCGATATATGCTGCAGTTGCTGCCTCAGGAAGGCACTGGTCCCATTGGCTTCGGAGTTACAAGCGGTGAGCAGGCATTCAAAGTCGTTTGCAGCCACCAGAGCAAGGTATTTCTTAGGTAAGATACTCTTTGTTATTTGTGTGACAATTGGCACCAGAGCTACGAAGTGCGCATCAAGGTCTCCCTCTTCTAGCCAAGATCCAGAGAACTCCATACTACTACATCACGAATGAATATTTTTGATGCGCCTTGGATTAAATGTATTCGCAATAAAACCGCGAGCCGTCCAATTGTCAAAGCCAAACTCCATCCGAATGCAGTCCATCATTCAGTCATACGTACAGGCCATGCCGGCACAAAAGCTATATTCCTCACACATCTTCTCACTGATTGGAACTGGGGTTATAGCGGCTACGAAATGCCCCGCTGATGCTGAAGCGACTGCTCCCGGCTCCACGATTCATGTGGCTAGCCAAGGCCTCTTCCAGCGCCGACTGCGTAACGGATGCGTCTATCAGAACGTCAGTGGAGATTCTGAGAAAGAGATGGCCAAAGCACATACCATCTAGGTCGCTGAAGCTACTACCCATGCTGGGAGTTCCATCGCTGCCCTCGTGAGAGCCTTCCTTGCCCTTACCGCTAGGGCTGCGCCCAGCCAGCTCGGCCGTACGACGGGGAGACAGCATACCAGGATCCTTTTGCTCGCGGGATTTGCTGGACCGCTTGAGCATTGCTGCTGAGCCCGCAGAAGAGTCAGACGTCTGTGAGTAGTGAGCCAGGTCTTTGCCAGCGCTCCTGGGACCACGCCTCGGGGCGCTTTTGCCGTCGTCTTTCAGCGTCGAGGCCATGTCTTGCGCCGACGCCTGATTAGAGTCAGCCTGGTATGGTTGAAATGCAGGCTCCGACTCATCATCATCGTCGTCGTCTTTATATGACTGTGAGGCTTCTTGCGGCAAGTATCGGGGTGGTCGACGAATGATGCGAGATTGAGCGGGGCTCGACTCATCGTCGGACGAGGTAGTCGAGTTGGATTCCGCAGGGCCAGGTGACGCCGGACCCTCCTGGCTGCCCTCGGGTGCCGCATCGGGCAGCTTGGCGGCTGGAGATGCTATGGGCAGAGATGACAAGCGCCTCCGACCACCCTGCTCCGGTGCTCGAGTAGGCACCCGGGGGGACGACCCGCCGACATCTCTGAGAACAGTACTCGTAGTGTTGGTAGACGCGTTTCGGGACACCATCGGTCGAGTGGGGCCTTGTATTGGAGTAGCAGCGGCGCCTCCGTCTTGGCGTGGCAGCGGCGAGTCTCGTCGGGCTGACAGAGCCGAGGCTGTCCTCTGACTCTCGGTGCTAGGGGTAGGCGTGGGCGTTGGCGCGGAAGAGCCTTTTGCTGCGGCGGTTGCCTTTCGAACCTGCGCGCGCACTTGAGACGCGTGTCTCTCGGTCAAGTAGGCGACTTGTTGGAGCAGGAAGTCGACGGGGACGTTGAAGCGTTCGGCACTGTGCCTAGTTAGTCAAAAGGCCTCGGATTTGCATATGGGATCCCGTACGCTTGATTCCCTGATTGACCATTAGTCACCGATCAGTAGCGTAAATGACACCACGGTACTCACAGTCAATTTCTGTCTGCGCAGCTCCAGACAGCATCTTCCAGAGAGCCTCATCTTTGCTGGGGTCCCAGTGCACCTGCTGAGCGCGTCAGTCGGCGGGCAACACCTTTTATGTATCAAGTCGCTATTGCTCACCTGCGGCGGATCAACAAAGTCTCCGCGTGGAGCGGGCACCCGCACGAATACTGTGTACTCGAGCTCGGCCATGCTTGCGCACACGGGCCGGCCGGTAATGCGCCAAAGAGAAGTGTCGAAGTGAACCTAGAGGAAGTGTGTAGGAGATGAGATGCCTGCCGGTGGCGCGAGCTTCAATGACTGACGTCTAGCGCTTACTTTTATCGATAACCGGCCCGCTTTAGCGTGCGTCTCGGACCCCACGCTGCTATTCGAGTGCGATGGCAGTCCTGCCTGCCTGCAAGAGGACTGGCGCCTTGGGCTCGTGAGCCAAAAGGACTTCCACCTTTGGTCTCTAGGTAACCAGGCTTGCGGCGACAAAGGTGATAGCGTTTGAGTGAGACGGCTCCGGAATGGTGGCTCTCGTGAGCTTTGAGCGTGCACTCGCCGTCCAGAGTAGTTGCCTGATTACCTAAGAAAACGTGCCCCGCGACTGCCCGGCTCGCGTGGTTGAACCACCGTGGCGGGGTGAAGGCCAGAGCGACGCAAGGACCACATTTCCCCTCCAGAACGGTTCCGTCACTATTAGTATCCACCAGACCCCGCGGAAGCTCCGTTTGCGACGATGGTTGATTCGCCAACTTCAAGTCGTCAATCACCGCGGCAATTGGAGGTATTTTCTGCACCGCCGCCTTTCCAGTATCATTGCCAGATTGAAAACCCTTTGAGGGCCCCCTGTCTTGCTTGGCCCTATTCTCTACTCCATCCGCGTGTCTGACCCTTGCGCCGGAGACGAGGCCTCAGACCAATCCGACTACCCTCGTTGGCAATCGTCCCACCGCCTCCAAATCGCTCGTCATACTCAATCGCGCTATGGTTGTCTCTGAACTGACAGCGTCGGCCGTTGCTCGGGGTCCCGTCCCTGTAGAGGGAGGCGTTGGGGGAGGAGGAGCATCGTATTCTCAGCTACCGCCGCTGGAGAATCGAGCAGGCTCCAGCAAAAGTCTATTTGCGAGGGGCGCACAGTCCAGCCCGGTGAAGTGGCAGCTGCTGGATGCTGAGAGTGTGGAGCGAGCCAAGAGAGAAAATAAGCTGATTTTCTTTCACGTTGGTTACAAAGCATGTCACTGTAAGTCCTCGCCGTCTCCGATTATCCCTCGTATGCGGCATGGATAACTCACATTGGACAGTCTGTCGCCTCATGGCTTTGGAGTCGTTCTCCAACCCCGACTGCGCCGCCATACTCAATGAAGCTTTCGTCCCGGTTATTGTCGATCGCGAGGAGCGTCCCGATATCGACACCATTTATATGAACTACGTGCAGGCTGTCAGTAGTGTTGGAGGCTGGCCGCTGAACGTTTTTGTGACACCCGACCTGGAACCCGTCTTTGGCGGAACGTACTGGCCTGGACCGGGCACAACGCGGCGCGCGACTGCGGAGCACGAGGACGAATCTCCGGACTTTCTTACAATCCTCAAGAAAGTTCGTGATATCTGGAGAGACCAGGAGACGAGGTGCCGCAAGGAGGCAACAGAAGTTCTGAGCCAATTACGAGAATTCGCTAATGAGGGAACTCTTGGAACGCGCGGCATCACCACTGGTCTCCCACTTGCGCCGGCAGGATGGGCAACGCCCTCGCCGATGCAATCTTCAACGACAAGGGAAAAGGATGCTCCAGTGTCCAGCGAGCTGGACTTGGATCAGCTAGAGGAGGCCTACACGCATATAGCAGGCACCTTCGACCCTGTCTACGGAGGATTTGGTCTGGCTCCGAAATTCCTGACGCCTCCGAAATTGGCATTCTTGCTGCAGTTAAGCAAACATCCTAGCGCAGTGCAGGATGTGGTTGGGGAGGCTGAATGCAAACACGCAACGGAGATGGCAGTGGACACGCTTCGGAAGATCCGCGATGGCGCCCTGCACGATCACATTGGATTTACGGGATTTGCGCGTTGCTCGGTGACGCCCGATTGGAGCATCCCCAACTTTGAGAAGCTGGTCGTCGATAATGCTCTGCTTCTGTCGCTGTATATCGAGGCATGGCGTTTGGCCGGCGGGACGGCCGAGAGTGAGTTCTATGACGTTGTCGATGAGCTTCTCGAGTACTTGACATCGGCACCCATCTCCCTGCCTCAAGGGGGTTTCGCATCCAGCGAAGCCGCGGATTCGTATTATAGGCGAGGCGACAGAGACATGAGAGAAGGAGCATATTATTTGTGGACCAGGCGAGAGGTTGAATCCGTCCTTGATGCGGTTGACAGGCATATTAGCCCGGTCGTGACGGCACACTGGGACATTCAGGAAGACGGGAATGTCGACGAGGATCACGACCCCAATGACGACTTTATCAACCACAACATACTGAGAATAGTCAAGACCCCCGAAGAGCTCAGCAAGCAGCTCAGCATTCCCATCGAGACCGTGCAGCAGTACATCCAGACCGGCAAGAAGGAACTCAAGGGCAGAAGGGAAAGGGAGCGCGTTCGACCGGACTTGGACGACAAGGTCATAACTGGGTGGAACGGCCTCATCATCTCCGCCCTGGCTCGGACCGCGCGCTTCTTGAAGGAAGCCTCGCCAGAGAAGGCCGCAAAGGCCCTGCGTGCGGCGGAAGCGGCCGTTAGTTTCGTCAAGAGCCACCTCTGGGACGACAGCACCAAAGTCCTGTACAGGATATGGAACCTCGACAAGGAAACTGAAGGCTTCGCGGATGACTATGCATACCTCGTGCTTGGCCTGTTGGACCTTTTCGACGCCACTGGCGACGAGAGCCTCGTCGAATTTGCAGACACCCTTCAAAGTAAGCCCATCAAACTTCCCTCAAAGACCGTCATGCTAACCAGTGCATCGCAGAAACCCAGATTAAGCTCTTCCACGACCCGGCAGGCGCCTTCTACTCCACCACGGCGTCTTCGCCTCACACCATCCTTCGTCTCAAGGAGGGTATGGACACATCCTTGCCCTCCACCAACGCCGTCTCCGTGTCCAATCTCTACCGCCTTGGCGCGCTGCTCGACGACGAGCGCTTCTCGGCCTTGGCGCGCGGCACCATCAACGCATTTGAGGCAGAGATGCTGCAGCACCCGTGGCTATTCCCAGGACTGCTGGCTAGTGTCGTGACGGCCCGGCTCGGATCTGAGACAGCCTCCGTGCAACTGGCGTACAAGGCGACGAGGGAGAAGGCATAGTTGGGGGCTTTGGGCCTTGGGGGACTGATACCCGGTTATAGTGTTATAGAATAGTCCATCGTCTTTCATTAATCGATGTCATGGTAATTTTACCTCCAATTGTCATATCTCATAAGTTAGGAATTGGAACATGCACAGGAACAGGCGCGGTTGCTGAGATGGTCGGATTTTGTCTTCATCGGGGGTATCTGTTCTACAGCCTCGGTGGCCCCTTCGTCCCAACACTAGTGTATGATCATGGGTCCCTCCTCTACGACCGCGGCGTGTCCGCCGCCCCAGCCGTCCTGTTCATCAGCCCGCTGAAGAAGTTCTGCAGCTGCTCGTTGTCAAACTCCTTGGCCATGTTGCCGGCGGAACCCCCCTCTGCTGCCTCCTCTGGCTCTGGCGAGGCTGCGTGCGCATTGCGGTCCTGCATGTGTATTAGTGGCGGCGCTTGGATGGTAAGATGGACTGTGTCTCACCTTGAGACGCTGCAGCATATCGTCCGCGTCGACTTGGATGCCACCCATATTGAACTGTACAGGTCCAATGTGATCGCTGACGCTCTTCTCGTCTGTCACATCAATCCGTCTGGAAGCCGTGGAGAGGCTGTTGTCGCCCGCCTTTTCGGGCGCCTTGGCCTTGAACGCCTCGAGGATCTTGAGCTGGCGCTCCAGGAATTCCTGAGGATCCTCGCTCTCCACACCGACCGCGGAGCCATCGCTCATAGCGCTCTCGACTACGGCGAGGCCACCGCTGTTAGGGTCGCGGCACCAGTATTCGTATTGCGCAACGGCACTGGGGCCGCGACTGGTCTGGCCGCCCTCGCTTGAGTCTCCACCATCCTGCCCGTACTCGTCCATGGTTGGGACTGCTGAGCCAGGCGGCAGCTTGATGTCCTCCTCCCAGCCTCTGGAGACGAGCTCCGTATCGAAGACGCCGCCTAAGATGCGAATCTTGCCCCAAGAGTCCCAATTAGGCGCTACCACGATCTTGTCTCGGTCAATGACGTTGTGCTTGAAGGACTGCCGTTTGAGGAGAGAGGTGATGCCGAGTGTCGAGTGGATAAGAAGAGGAAGCTGAGAGGGCGAGTTTTGTGAAGTGTAGATGAGGGAGGCACCGTCTGGCGAGAGTCAGCTGCGAGCTTCTGCACTCGGAGGGGCAAACTTACGCCGCAGCAGCACTGTCCGAAGATACTGCAGCACCGTATCAAAGTCTGGTTCTTTCCACCCCTTGTTCTTTTCTAGAAACTCCATTTTTTGTGCCTGCAACACCGTCAGAAATGTAGAGACGAAGCGCTCGCGTCAATCTCACATGTTGGCACACCACACACAAGGGCAAGCCCAGAGGCTCGGCCCATTCTCCCGGTCCCAAAGGCAGCAATCCGTCGCCGTCGCCGCTCGTAGCGGTTGCAGAAGGGGTTCCGTCGAGATTCACTGTCGCCCCTCCGCGGCCTCTCTCCTTCCAGGACGACATGAGCTCTTCCATGGCGTTGCGCGCGTCGTTGCTAACTCGGCCCATAACTTCTTCGAGAACCTGTATCCACCTCCAAATTTGCCGCAGCCATAGGTGCGGCTGCGACCAGTCCAGGAGTATTACCAGGGCGGTATTAGGTACCGTCTCGGGAGTGAGTAGAGGAGACACGAGGGAGGCGAATTCGGTCGACGGTTGGGACAGGAGATAGAGAGAAACGCGGGCCAAGGTATCTGCTGCGATCAGCCCCTGTAGGTGCACGGCAGGTAGGAATTGGGGTCCGTACCGTCTTGATCAGCGTCGAGGACGTCATAGTATGTGTACCCTAAGGCGAAGTTGTTCGCGACCGGAGGCGTCTTCTGCCGCTCGAAGTTGCGTCTTGCCTCGGTCCCTGACAACGATTCGATAAACTCTCGTTGCGACTCAGGGGTTCCGCCTGTAACCCGTCAGCACCCCGTTCCCACAAGCTCGTCCTCGCGCGCAGGTCGCATACCCAGAACCAAGAGATTCTTCTCCGGCAGCTTCTTGCCGCTGGCGACCGACTCCAGCATGGACGTCCAGAGGCTCCTCTTCGGCTCGCCATTGCGGCTTTCGGTCTCCCCAGAGCCGGAGGTGTACGTCGACACACGTGCGTTCTTGCCCGCCGCCATTTCCAAATTGGGGGCGTCGCAAGCACGCCTTCGACGCAAGAAAATGTGCGAACGTAGTTGATCAGATCATAGGCGTTTCTCGCTGGCGAAGTTGGCGACGCGTTGCCTGCTTGGGCGCGTTCGGTGGTTGTCAGGGGTGGCAGCTAAGAATGACGTCGGAGCATTGTGCTAAGGTCGCAACGAATACCGGCTTCAGTTCTCTCGTCAAGTCGTCGGCAAGTGTGTCGCGCAGGCCAACTTTACAAAGGCAGCAAACGAAAGTCAACAAGGCGCCCGGGGATGCAGCACCACCTCCCTTCAATCTAACGGCGTGGACCAGGGTCATGCTGGCTGGGGAGCTCTGAATCTAACGGTGCCGGTCCGTAAATTGACCCGCGCACAGCACTTGCGCCGCTACACCGCGCTGGAGACGCGCTGGAGCTTAGGTGGTGGTTTTAAAATTTCTGGGGCCTGCTGGTTTGGAGCTTCAGCCTTGCGGCATGCAGCATTGCCTCGTCTCTTGAACACTCTGCCACAGCCCTTTTCGAATACTGCTAACTGCAACCCCTCGGCCCTGCATCCTGCATCGCTCACAATGAACAAGATCCGCGCGATCCAGGCGCTCAACAAGAAGGAGATTGAACAGGGAATGTGAGCATACCTCCCCATCTGCGCCCTCGCGCAATGCGCTGACCCGCCGTAGTCCGACAAACGCTTCCTGGCACACCGACTACCGCGATACGGCCTACGTCTATTTTGGCGGGCTTCCATACGAGCTCTCTGAGGGCGACATCATTACTATTTTCTCCCAGTTCGGCGAGCCGGTGTTTCTGAAGCTCGCGCGCGACAAGGAAACGGGCAAGTCGAAGGGGTTCGGATGGCTCAAGTACGAGGACCAACGGAGCACGGACCTGGCTGTCGACAACATCGGCGGCGCAGAGATTAGCGGCAGGATAATAAGCGTCGACCACGCGCACTACAAGGCCCGAGATGACGAGGATCAGGACGAGTTCAAGGTTGGTTGGGAAGATATGAAGCGCAAAGAGGGCCAGCCTGTGTCCGAGGACGAGAGCAGCGAGGAGGAAAAGCCGAGGCCCATGCTGCCGGAGGAGAGGGAGTTGGCAATACTCATGCGCGACCACGACGACGACGATCCCATGAAAGGGTTCCTTATCGAGGAAAAGAAGAAGGAAGTCGACGAAGCGAAACGGAGGGCTGAGAAGCAAGACAAGAAGCACAAGCACAGACACCATCGGTCACACAGGCACAGGCGAGATGATGATGATGACGACCGCCACAGGAGGTCGCGAAGGCACGACAGAGACGATGACCAGCCAACGAGGTCAAGCAGGGACAAATCCCCAGGTGACGAACGACGGAACAGGGGCGGCGAGTCTAGGAGACACAGGGATGGCGAGGATTCTAGGGACGCAGAACGGCGACGGCATCGCAGAGAGGATAGCGAAGACTATGACAGAGACCGACGGAAAGATCGGGCTGCCGAGGACAGGGAGAGGCGGCGATACGAAACAGAAGACCGCAGTGAGCTTCGAAACAGACGAAGGCAGGACGATGATGACCCTGACAGGAGGGCAAGGCGAAGGAGCAGGAGTCGTTCGCCAAGGCGTCGTGAAGATTAGAGAAGCAAACTGATGGAAGGTCAATACCCAAACAAAACAACCTCTCATTCTGCACCGTAACGCCCCCCAAAGTAACCAGCACATTGTTGAATCCGTAGCAACCAGCACCCATTCTTCAAAAGCTCCGTCATGTATTTCCAAGGTATCGTTTCCAACCTTCCCGGACGCAATGCCGTTTGCCGTCCTCCCCGTCGACCAATACGAATTTTTCCCAACGCGCGTCTTGTCCAGCACCAACGACGGCGAGGCTGTCTTCGCCAATCCACCCAATTACTCCCTTGGGTGGCCGCGTCGTGCCCAGCACCGTGCCTTCAGAGAATGGGATGCCCCCTATCATGGAGTCGTCGCCGGCCTCAAAAGGCGCCGAGGCAAAGGAGTAGACATCAGAGAAGAGCCGGGGCATGAGCGGAATACGGCCCAAAATGCCCCATTTCCCTGCCTCGCCTTCGACCACGGAATGCTGACTTTTATGCACGGACTGCCGCCGGACATTGGGCACGTCAAAGATGTGCAGCGTGGACTTGTCTGAGGTGCACGCGAGCATGGTGCCGAGCGGGGAGAAGGCGAGGGAGAAGATGGTGGCTGGATCGATGCCCCGTCGTAGCTCGGCGATTTTAGCGCAATTGTTGGCCGAGAAGACGCGGACGAGAGTTCCCGTTTCGCTGGCACTCGCCAAGAGCTCTCCATCTGGGCTAATTTGTATGGCCTTGAGGGCCGACGAGTGCGCTGGGATGATGCTGACGTTGCCAGTCGATAGGTCCACGAGCTGGATCTGGCCGACGGTGCGGCCAGGGAAAGCGACCTTCCTGTCCGACAGACAGCACAGGCCGAGAAAGTTGTCGGCCGTCTCGTAGACGTGCAGCAACTCGGCAGGCTTGGCGAAGGAATAGATCCTGACGCTGTTCTGGAGGACAATGACAATGCGCTCGCGCCCCAGCTTAACGCCACGGATGGCGCTGAGCGCAGCAATTTCTAACGCTACTTTGCCTTTCATGTCGTCCCATATGATGGCCTATAAGGCAGGGAGTGTCAGAGCAGGCTGCAGTTGTCCTCTTATGCTCGTCTATGTCTGGCACTTACCTTGTTCATGGCGAACTTGGGCGACTTGCCGCCGCCGACGAGAGCGAGGTAGTTGGTCATGCCCATCATCTGGACGAGACCAATGCCAGCATTAAAGTCTTGGAGTCGTTAGCGACGTAAGAGCATGGGGCGATGGTGGTGTCGCATAAGGGCGCAATACCTCTTGATGCCTTAAGCAGACAGGACTTCGTATGAAAGACTAGTCGACATCGACGTTAACGGAAGGCCTTTTCACGAAACTCGTCTGTACCATTGTATTAGAGGAACTCACTGCATATCCCAGACTCCAAGCCTGCGGCGAAGCAGCTAGAGTCGCTGTTGAAAGAGACGGACAGAACCGCCGTCGGGTTCGACGTCTCTATCGGCGGACGGACGTTCATCGCTGGTGTGGCGGCGCGCAGCCGGGCGGCAGCCTGGCCAGTCGCGAAGAGGATGGTACGAAAGGGAACAGATCAACAAATAAGCCAGGGCTACCGTGCGGCGAGGCTGGGCATTGTGATGAATCGATGCGCTGCTAGGACTGAGGCGCACGTCACCGTTGTGAAAGGTAACGGAAGCTTTATGCTAGGCGACAGGCAGTGTATATTAAGTTAAGAGGGCGCTCAGCTCGGCGAGGGCGAAGGAGCGTCACTGGGGAGGTGCCGTTGGTCGTAAGTAGGGAAGTGTAAGAGCAGGAGTGCGTGTTGAAGCAAATGAAGACGCAGGGTCAGTATCAGTGGTCTTGTGATGCAGACAAAGCTGCACTCGTAGTTGACGATGGATGACATTAGGTGAGGCGCGCCTAGTCAGCCGCACCAACTGCGGTGCGCGGGCGCCGCGGGGTTTGGCCTTTAGGCGCCTGGCGCCTGTAACATGGCTGCTGTAGAGCATTCCCGTTGTTGCCCCATCAACATGTATGAGCGCGACAATCTTTTATCCAAAGTTGTCTTTCACCTTTGATTTTCTTCCTCAGCATGAGAAGGGAGGCAGTCATGAGATTTGTAGCAGCGAGATGATGTTCTGGTTGTTTTCCCTTTCCTTTGTCAAGTGCGAGAATCGTGGGGCGGAAATTGCAGTGCTTTCTTTTTGGCAGACATTGGCTTTCACGTCCCAGCCTTCTCTTCCCAACATGGCCAAGACGAACAAGCCTGGACCAGTTTGCCTGCCGCAGACCCTGCGTCTAAGACACGGCATCGAGATAAAAATACGATCCTGCCGGCAGAAACTCTGTGCGCGGATGCCCAGGATGATTGCGGCGCGGGCGCGGGTGCTGCTGCTTGAGCTCGTGAACGGCGCACGTGATCGAGGAGTCGAGACGAAAGCTGGTCCCGAAGAACGCCCGCCCCTCGCCAACCGTCCCTAGCTCGGGGGAGCTTCTGCGCACGGGCCGGGGAAGCATCAGGCCAGAGAGGGCCACGACGACGAGTACGGCATCGGCTGGAGCTCAGGGGGGGGCCTCCACTGTGGCAGCAGCCACCCCATCCAGCCACTCAGGGCGCGGCAGCCAGGGGCCCCGAATGATTGGGGAGGGTCTCGGGGCTCATACTCCTAATCCCAAGGGCCCCTGAGCGAGCGCGAGTCCCTGCGCTCCACTGGCTGCGCTGCCTGGGGGAAACTTCCATCGCTGGATGGGTCCAATGGCCACCTCGCTCGCTCCCTGGCCGTGGAAACGGCAGCCGCATCTCGGGAGTGCAGGTGGCCCATGCGTGAAATTACCTTAGCTTAGCCGCCAACACCACCGTTGTTCCCCTTTACTGCTTCCACCTCGCCCATCTCCACCCCTTAACTCGTGCTCAGCATCAACCACCACCTGCTCCCCTCCGCATCTCTTCCCTCTCAACTGCGAGAGCCGCTTCGCGACCGCCCGACCGCCGCCTCGCGTCTTCCATTCTCCCCGTTGCACACGCCAGGTGCTGCAGCTGATCCCCCGCCGAGCCCGCTCGTTTTCTCCGCCGCGAGAGCCTCGACCAGCAAACATGTCCTCCCCAGCCGTACGTCTGGCCCTGTTCCCGTCCTGCTCCCGTCGTTGCCGCGCCTGCTGGCACGAGCATTGGCCCAGCAGCCTCCGTCGGAGGCGCCCACGAGTCGCCCAGTCTCGCACTCTGCGGCGTTGCACCATTCGTTTGCTGACTCTCACGCGTTGCTCGCCAGAAGATGATCCGCCGGAAGAAGAACGTCAAGAAGGGTATCCAGTTCTGCCTGATGGTCTGCGGTGCCTCTGGAACTGGTACGCATCTCTGCCGCCCCTGTCTCAAATATTCGCCGTGCGGACTGCACTCCAGCGAGACCCCCGCTGGAGCCTACCCGCTCCGTATCAGGCCGCTAATTGCCATCTGATCAGGCCGAACCACATTTGTCAACACCCTGTGCGGCAAGGACGTCCTCCAGCATAAGGATGCTGATGATGCTTCCGAAGCTCACGTTGAGGACGGCGTCAAGATCCGCCCCGTCACAGTGGGTGCGTAACTTCTCCCTGGCGCCATTGGGGAGCCTGCCTTTTGCTGAACGCATCGTCACAGAACTCGAGCTTGATGAGGAGGGCACTCGCATCTCGTTGACCATTGTTGATACCCCTGGATTCGGTGACCAGATCGACAACGAAGCTAGGTGCGACTCCATGCCTGCCCTTTGCATTTTGGTTGTCGGCCCATGCTAACGCTCCAGGCAGCTTTGCAGAGATCGTTGGATACCTGGAGAGGCAATACGATGACATCTTGGCCGAAGAGTCTCGCATCAAGCGTAACCCACGCTTCCGCGATAATCGAGTCCACTCTATGCTCTACTTCATCACTCCCACTGGCCATGGGTAAGCTCCAAAGAGGAACCTGCCACCAAACGCACTCCACTCACATGAGATTCGCAGTCTGCGTGAGCTCGATATTGAGCTCATGAAGCGCCTCGCTCCCCGTGTCAACGTCATCCCCGTCATCGGACGCGCCGACACCCTCACCCCCACCGAGCTCGCCGAGTCGAAGAAGTTGATTATGCAGGACATTGAGCACTACCGGATCCCCGTCTACAACTTCCCCTACGATATCGAGGAGGACGATGAGGACACCGTCGAGGAGAACGCTGAGCTGAGAAGCCTCATGCCCTTTGCCATCGTCGGCTCCGAGGATGTTGTCGAGATTGGCGGTCGCAGCGTCCGCGCTCGTCAGTACCCCTGGGGCGTTGTCGAGGTCGACAACCCTCGTCACTCCGACTTCCTGGCCATTCGCTCCGCGCTCCTCCACAGCCATTTGGCCGATCTCAAGGAAATCACTCACGACTTCCTGTACGAGAACTACCGTACCGAGAAGCTGTCCAAGACCGTCGACGGTGCTTCTGGAAAGTACGTGAACCAAGGCTCCCCTCGTGCCTCGAGCCCTTAGTGCTAACCCGAGAAAAGTGCCGACAGCTCCATGAACCCCGAAGACCTCGCCTCTCAGTCCGTCCGCCTCAAGGAGGAGCAGCTCCGCCGGGAGGAGGAGAAGCTGCGCGAGATCGAGCTCAAGGTCCAACGCGAGATCAACGAGAAGCGACAGGAGCTGCTGGCTCGCGAGTCACAGCTTCGCGAGATCGAGGCCCGTATGCAGCGCGAGGCTTCCGCCGCGGCGGCCCCCCCTGCCGAGGCCAACGGCGAGCACCCGGAGTAGATCATCTCACACGACATGCTGTTTCTTTCAGCGTATTCTGAAAAAGTGCGATGTTGGTCTATTTATTGCGCTCGGCGTTGGTTCTCTTCCTTTCCCATGATTGAAGAAGCGGGAAGGTTCAGAGTATTCCCCTGGTTGCAGCAAAATCGAGCCGAATTTGTTCGTTGCCCACCGCAATGCTTTAAAAGCTGCCTATGAATGAGATGATAGAAACTAAGACGGAGTATCGAGGGGGAGACGCCCGAGAAACGGGCCAGCCAACGCTTCGACGTTGTCGATTGCTTCTTACAGGGCATGGCCCGGTATGCAAATGATCGAGGTAGCACGGCAGGAGACGGGTGGCATTTGTTTGGTCCTTTCACGGCAATCTCATGGATGGGTCGCGTGCCTGCCATACCAGCGGCGCAAACGCGGCCCAGAGTTACCCTTCAGCTTTATTGGCATCCCGTTTGTCTATTGCCCAGCCTTTCCCCCCCGTGGTCTCTCACATATTTCTCCTTTTTCCTACCCTTCTAGTGGACTTCTAATGCAAATATCAAATACTTTCAACCTTGCTTGTGCAGCCGAGTTAAGCCTGCACAGCAGATGTGAACTGGTTAGGATGCTAGATGCTACACATGGCATAGTAAGCCGATGACATTCTTCATTACTGACGCTAGGAGACTGTATAAAACAACGTGAATGAACGCCTGTCCCAGCATGCACTATTTACGCTCCTGATGGTATGACAACCCATCACCGCATTCTCGTGCATTACTACCCACTAATAGAAATCGAAACAAGGGCGGCTGACTCTTTTGAAAAAATGCAAGGTACACCAGGACACCCAATCAGTTGTTGGACTGGCTGTTGAGGATACGCAGAATGGCAAGGAACAGGTTAATGATATCGAGGTAGAGGCTGATGGCGGCGGCAATCTCCTCCTCGACGTGGTGGTGGCGCATGACGAGCTGGGTATCGATGAGGATGTAGACGCTAAAGATAAGCGCGGCGACGCCCCCGTAGACGAGCTCCGTCGTTGAGCTGTAAGGTAGGAACATTGCCATGAAGCCAAAGATGATGAGGGCCCACAGTGCGCCGAAGACGTAGGGCATCCACGAGGTGAAGTCGTACTTGGTCTGGCAGGCGAATATGGTGAGGAAAACGAAGATGGCCGAGGTGAGGATGACGGCATTGAGGACGATGGACGTCTTGTAGAAAGAAACGATGACGGAGATGGTGTAAGCTTCGGCCATGGTGAAGCCGGAGAGGAAGAGCAGATTAGTCGGGTACGACTTGCGCTTCCAGTAGGTGAGGCCCATGAACACCATAGCACCGACGAACTAAACAGTAGCATGTTAGTGGGCTCCGTTTCCTTGATATCAGCTGGGTGATTGAGGTTGCTGGGAACGTACTGATGCCCAAACGACGGCCGGGTGGCCCTGGATCCATGTCTTGTAGGAATCGCTGAAGAAGGTGAGGGCGCTCACGCCGGCGGTGGCCAGCAGCTGAACGGTGAGGATGGTGTAGACCTTGCGAACGAACTGGTTGCGGATGTCGACGGTGGCTTCGGCCACGGTGCCGCCGAACTGTGAGAGAGAGTCATGTTAGCGATCCGGGCACGCAACCGTATGTTCTGCCAGCGGGCTCGCTCATCTGCGTTGCGGCTCACCTTGAAGTCGTCGGGCAGGTTGTCCTCGCTGCTGCGTGGCGGCCCGAAGAGGTTCTGCGTCTCGTCGCGGGACGAGCTGCCCTCGGCGTAGGCGGGCGGCGCGTGCGTGTAGTCATCGGGATCCTGCTGCGCCGCAGGCTGGTACTTTGTGTTGGAGGCCATGGCGCCGGTGGTGGGTCGCGGTGCGCGCGATGCAAGGGCGTAGTGGTGCTTTGATGCTTGCGTCGAGATGCGGATGGTCGACGATACTGTAGGACGAGGTGTCGAGAAAGTGATGATGGCGCTTCGTCGTCAGCTCGAATGTCATGTGGGGTGGAAGGTGGCGGTGGCGCCTGGAGCTGGGGACGTGGCGGTGCAGGGGAGGGTCGGCCCCACTCCGGCAGGGAGCAGTGGTATAGGGTAGGCGGATGGCATTCGCTTCAAGGTGTGGAGGCACATTAGACACTTGCCCGCGTATGAACTTTCATGATGGCCAATAATGTTGCGCTTGCCGGCACAAATGTTCTGTTGTAGCATGTTTGCACCGTCGGCAGTGACTCGTGGCACATATCAGTGATTCATGGTAGAACCCATGCGGGGCTTTCTGAGATGTTGATGATTGTGTCAATGGGCAGTAAAAAGCATGCATTGTACATACAAGTCATAACAACACGGAACCCACGCAAATAAAGCTAGCACAATTTTATTGTTGAGACTTAAGCAGTGAGCTAAATTCCATTCGAGATCGCCGTGAAGCTCGTGGCAAACTCAGATGCCATGCCAGTTCCTTGTACCCGACATGAAGCGGTCGATGCTGACCTGAAGGAAACATTTCGTCTACTCTTCAGCAGCCTCATCGGGCTGAACTTCATTCACCTCCGTTGCCTCTCCGCCATTTGAGTTGTGGGAACTACTTTTCCCGGCAGCGTTGCAGCGTGGAGATGGCGCAGGGCAAGAATTGTCCTGACACCAGCACTCTCTGCCACAAAGCGCACGGTAACCGGTCTGGACACGGCTCCCGTCGCAGTACGTGTTCATGCCCAGGCAAGTCCTGTAGATTGCATCGGTGCTGCACATTAGTTGATGGAATACATTGGGCGAAGCCAACTCTGGCATTGGAACTGCAAGGGCGGCGCCGGAGGCCACTGCCCAGGCGAACAAATAAGCGGTGGTCTTTGGAGGAATTCTTGTTAGAGACGGCAGCGTATTGTTCTCGTCATGCACGCACCTTCATTATGTTGTTCAAACTCGAAGCAAAATCTTAAGGATGTTGAGCCTTGGCTGTACTTGAGGTTGGTCTTCAAGGTTCGGACTATAGAATGCTGCCTGAGAGCACGAGAATACGGTGGACCGGTGAGCAGCAATAAATACGTTCCATCTTTCAGCCTTTGCTGCGATTACCCCTCATATCTAATACCCATTCGTTGCCAAGGCTGCAAGTGAGCCGTGATGTTTCCACTTCATCCAGGCTAACATCGACGGAACCAGGATGCCCAGCCAACAGGTGTCCGGTGACCCCAACTTGTCGTCTCTGATTTAGGCAGCCATTACTCTCTTGTGCCGTCCCTGCAGCCCCCTCTACTTCGTGGAACGTTATTGCGTTGTTGGACCTGATGCGGAAAGGAGAGCTCGAAGGAGTTGAGCTGGCACTACCCTTGTGTCCCCTGGCTTAGAGCCCCTCTCTTGTGCCGTGCCTGCATGCACTTTATTTCGCGGCTGCCTTATCCGGCAACGGGCACTCGTGCTCTGTTGTCGTTCTGCCCCTGTTGAAGCAGCATCTTTCATTGCCGTCCTTCTACGCTGTGAAAAAAATGCCCGCATGTATGCAGGAAAGAAGCCAACAAGACAATAATTGCCAACCAACTGCATTAAAGCTACGGCTGACATTACCACTTTCCGTCTTTGACTTAGCATGCAAACCACCTATTACCTCAACAAATCGGCGAAAGATGCCTTGGCCAAATACGCAAGCAGAGCTCACCGACACCCTATTTCAACTGTTTACCAGTGACAGCCATCCAGATTTCATTGCAGAACGAGAATGATCTAGTATCGCAGCTTCTGGACCGCTAGCCATGCCTGAGCCAGAGCATTTAACAGAGGCAGAGAAGCCCGCTTATCAAGTCCGCCCCGGGTTCGACAGAGAGCCGCAAGGGAATGGCAGGATATGTCCTCTCACGGGCTTTGAACTGGGCCCGTACGGCCAAGACTGGACGCCGAGTGGTTACCCCGTTGTCGATGGGAAGTACCTTGACCTGCAGACAGGGCAAGTCACTACCTTGAAGCCGGACGAACGATCCAGAACGGGCGGCCCTCCGGCTATTCGCGTGTGGTGGCATAACATCGCCATGACGGGGTTTCGGGGAATGTCTTTCTCATCGGAGCTCAGTATGACGCATTACGTGATTCGCGTCGGCGAGTTCTTGAACAAAGCCAAGATTTCGCTTCATTCCTTGACGGCGACTGAGTACACAGTTAATGTTATCATCGACACGGACCGTCCTCGTATGGAGGTTTTCAGGCTCATGGAAGAGAGCAGACTCTTTGGCCCGGCTCAGTACGACCCACCCGGCACCATTAGAAGCAGCGCGTGGTTTGGGGAGTCTGGGGAGCTCACCTGAAGATTGCAAATTCCCGGTAACGTATGCTCAGGCATCAGTGTGCTATTGATGATTTTGAGCATATGCTGATGGAAAGGTATCAGAAGTGTTCGTCGTGGCGGGCTTGACTCAATTTGTACGACCTTGGCCATCGGGTTTAAGTGTTGCCACATGCGTTGATTGAGTTGAATGGTTGGCTTGACCAGGGCAGGCCGAAGGCCAGGGAAAAGCAGATTTGAACGCTGACGTCGGCGTGGCTGGATCTGATGAACATTCGCTTAGGAGGCTGTATTCATGCGCAATTACCTGAAGACGTGCTTCTATTACAGGTACTTATGAAATGGGACGCCTGTGTTGAAGTCTCTTGCTTATTTCTACGTGTTATCGAGCGCTTGAGACTATCGGGATGGTAGCTGAGCCTTTATCACTTGGGCCGGCAGCTGTGCGCATTTGCCATCCATTCTCACGAAGGCTTTAGCAATCTCAGCAAAGCCCAAGTAAAGATTTCTGCCGTTCCGCTGCCCAAGAAGCAACGTTCACAAAGCATACGTGCTATTCTCAAAGAACTATAGTTCATCGTTCTGTTGGGAGTCATGATCCCAGACCTCTCGAGAGCCCTCATGCATGACATTGTCTTGCTGGTCAATGTCTGAGGACGACACGACCAGCTTGTTGCCGCCGCCAGCGCGGTTGCTGGACCGTACAGTTGTAGCTTCGGAGGCGAAGGCATTGGTAACCAGATCGGCAAAGTGCCCGATTCCGGCGCCCAGCCCGCCGACGAAGATGTATGCGCATAAATGTTGATACCAACTGATGATATCAACCCTTTCCCGTTCGATGGCTATCCCGGGTAGAGTTGTCTTCCCTCTGAGCCACAGACGCACCAGAATGATGGGGTGCTCCGGACCGACAGTAGCCAAGCCCGTGGCAGCCGCGACGCAACCGCCAACAGCATAGGCATGCTTATGTAGCTCGATCACCAAGCCATTAGCAAGCAAGGTTTTGTCTGAGGCGGGGAGTTGTGTGAGACTCGTGTCTCCATCGTCTGAAATTTCTCTTAATGGCTCAGCAACAACGCCCCGTAAGAGTAGAGATAGAAGTCCAGCTCGAGAAAGACGCATGATTGCAATTGATAGAAAGCATCAAGGTATGGATGTAACCGGAAAGGCAAGGAAATTCAAGGTTTTGGAGGTCTGGCAGTCGAGTGGTTGTAATCGGCGGCGAGTGGCGACTGCTTCAATACTTATGCAGTTGGTATTCCTCGCGAAGGCACATGTACACAGGCCTTACCAACGTATACCTAGATAGGTAGGTAAATACCTGATATTCTCGAGGCGTCATACAATCTTAGGTGTTGTAAGGGGCCGAAACCACCGCAAGTATAGCTGTGGCCAAGGCGTCTATGCATTGTAAGGCCTGCGCGGGCTCGAGTAGTCGGCGCGGGGTTGCCAGAATCTCTCCACGTGCAGGCGCGAAGACCCTAGCCAGTTCCGAGCATGAACAAAGAGACAGGGTCGCTTCCTTTCAAATCATCGATTAGGCACTTGCACACGGCCATAACGTCAACCTCGGGAAGAAAAACAAATGAACGGTGCCCTTAAGGAGTCTCTAATCTATAAATCTTGCACCGACCGTACGGTTTGCCGCCATGACATTTCTATCACGACTTCGAGCCATGGCCGATTCCTGGTGGCATGAGACGCCTCTCCCATCGCTTCACGATTCCGAAAGCGTCTTTCAAAGATGGCACTTTTTCGAGAGCACCATGTACACATGGACGGCGGCCGAGGCTAAACCGGTCGCTACTGATGCTCCAAGAGCGTCGTCGCCGATTGACACCATTTCACTCGTCACATGGAATGTCGACGCCGCATCGACGTCGCCAGAGGCTCGCATTTCAGCAATTATTGCTCACATTCTCAACTTCTCGCCTCCGATTGACGTGATATTTCTTCAAGAGGTCTCGCGGGCGGCACTCGCGTCGATCTTAGAGAATGTTCGCATACGCGAAGGCTGGTACTCGAGCGAGGCTGATGCAACAAACTGGGGCGCGCAGAGCTTCGCAAGCATGACGCTTGTTTCGAAACGCTCGTTTGGGGATCCTGGTGCTCTTGGACCGGTGTGGAGGGTCAAGTACCCAAGCCGATTCGCAAGAGATGCCTTGTGCTGCGACATTTTCGCCCCAACAATGACCCAAGCGAATGCGAGCCAAAGGGTCCGTCTAATCAACGTCCACCTCGACTCGCTTCCAATCAGACCGTCTAAGCGCCCCCGCCAAATACGTATTGCTGCGGACCTTATTTGGGCTGCTGGTCGCGGATTGGTTGCTGGCGACTTCAACCCGGTACTCGACGAGGATGGGCAGCTTATTGCTTTGAATGGCCTCAGCGACGCGTGGCTCGAGCTCCATAAAGACGAGCCTGGCTTTACATGGGGTGTTGATGGCAAGCAACCCTTTCCCCCTGCTCGCTTAGACAGGGTCGCTACCGCGGGGCTTGGGGTGGAAAGTATTGAGATTATTCGTCCGGGAGACGTGTCGAGATCCGATATCGCCTCTCGGGGAGAAACGACGCCGCAGAAGACGGATGGTGGGGATGAGGCACTGCAGTGGAGTGATCATTCGGGGCTGAGATGCTCATTCCGACTGTCAAACTACAATGATGCGCAGTAAACAGCATCGGCGATGGCTACGATTGAGCCGATTTGACAGTCATTTGTATTGAGACAAGGCAGCGCGCCATTACCGAAGACGCAAGATTCTTCGTGTTCATTTGACTACGACTATCTTGGTAGTCTGAATTAAAACTTTCGGCCAAGCATACGAACAACCTAGTGTAGATCTGCGATAGCGTCACTGAGCCGCCTTTTGATGCATAGGATGCGCACCATGATCACAAAATTGTGTGGGCGAATTGCCCGCTTGCCATGCGCAGTCAAGCCTGAACTCAGGGCGTTTGCTCATTGGATCCAGAGACTTCGAAGGCAACTTTGATATCGACGAACTTGCGAGGATCAAAGCGCAAGGGCCAACTTAGTTACTACATACATTCTTCAGGATAGTCACAGCTGGTTCGGCAAAACTGCACGCGGCCCAATTTGTTTGAAAACTACTTGATCGGATCGAGAAGGTGAAAATGGTGACAAGGACAGAAACGACAGCGTCCACCTGCGTAGCGTCCCCTCACGTTCCCCTCGCAATAGTTTCAGGAGAAATCGTCTCGATTTAAGGCTGACCAACGCAGTAGTCGCTCTGGAAATGCTGGCCATCAGTACTCCTGACTCATTGCAAAATCTCGGGGTATCAACTCACGCCTAACGCTTTTGGGCACTGGCCCTTGCGAAACGTTAACGCCGAACCGTGGTTAATTCTCGCAGAGCAGCCCCAGTCACAGTTACATCCAAATATATTGCAAAAGGTGCCTGCGTGCGAACGAGGGTCGACATTCTTGCATCCCGCTGCCTTAGCGGCTCTCCGCGCGTCATCTCGATTAACACAGCCCAGGGCCGAGCCCACAGAGAAAGCTGCGAGGATAATCGTAAACTTCATAGTCGCTTGGTGTTGTGCAAAGATATTGATTGAGCGTATCTGGGTAGTAATGTTGTGGCAGTTTCAGCTCTTTATATAGTCAAGGAGTTACGCGTGGCTGAAGGCCTCTACAGATCCTGCCATCAACGAAGCATACATGTACACGGGTACGAGCCGAGTGACTATTTAGATTGCGATCCAGATAGTAGGAGGGGAGCAATTTGCCACAGTCACGATCAAAACATTTACAAAAGTACATTTCATCCGTTCATTCCATCTTGTAAGCTCTCTGGCGGATGCTCTCGCAGTATACCTATTACTAACTTAGGCGGCTTGAGACTTGCAGGCATTTCGCTGGCCAGAGTTCCAGCTGCTTTTCCGTTGCAAAATATTCAACCATGCGACCAATCGGAATAAAACAGCACAGAAGACATTGCCGCCTAGTAGTAGGAATTGGGCACCGACACAACATCAAGAATGCGGCGGTTTTAGGATAGGATGTAGGAAGCCAATGAGCCAGCCCTCGATCGCTATTCGACGTTACCTTAGTCTCGCAACGTCATTGATTCACCGTGGCACACGTACAACCCCCCCGGAATCGAGACATGGCACGGCGCGCTGTCGATGGCGCATATCTGGCTCCAGTCTCAAGACATAACCTCCCTTGTTCATGTTGTCAGCAGCCAGTACGACAACAGGACCGGCGATCATCGGCACACAGCACACAGCACACAGACAAGACCACAGGTAAGAACGATTCCAGGCGAGACGGACGTATATCTACTAGCTGTGCACCGTGCCAGAGCAGTGGGATCGCCCCACTAACTTAGATGCTCCGGATATCGGCAGTGACTGAGCAAGTCTTCTCAACTTGGCCGTGGCGGTATCATCCCTTGAGCCTCTATTGCACTGTGCATGTCGAGGCTACATGCTGAGGCTCTACACTGGCTTTAATTCGAGGCTTTTTCGAGAAGCGGAAATGGTGATAATCACAAGGCTACATATAGGGAGAACGAGCTTTCAACGTCTCGCCTTGGCTGATAAATCTCCTCCCTGGAGTCGCTGCCCGCCCACCACGTACTGCCTAGCCGCGCACTTCACACAGGAGAAGCTGGCGCACCGTAGCAATGGTCCGCTATGGCATTGGTGTGCATCGGTGCTTGGACACTGCAGCCCCAGCAGCAGCAGACTGACGCGGAAGGAGAGCAATGATAGCCACGCGGCCCGATTTGATTGACAACTACTTAATCGGATCGAGAAGGTGAAAAGGCGATATGGATAGGCGCAGAAACGGTAGCGTCCACCTGCATGGCGTCATCCGTGCGGATCTGAGAACTGCAGCCCCAGCGGCAGCAGACTGACGCGGAAGGAGAGTAATAGCCAGATGGAGCCCGCCGGTGAGATGAAACGAGGGCCGAATAAAAATGGGGGAATTCCGACGTCAGATGTCAGTGCCTGAACCCACCGCGGGCTTGTCAGTGCCAGCTGTGGGTTTGCACGTGGCGATCGCTAGATGCGCGCCGCTGGTCTGTCTCGCCGACGCAGCCCACCAGCACCACCACCACCACCACCAAGGCATCAAGGGCAGTGAGCGCCCGAGCCCCTGAACTCGGGAGTGGACCCCGAGCACGGCAGAGCGAGGTGCCTGAAGAAGAACCAAGCCAAGCGGCAATGCGGCGTCCAGTCACGGCGCGGCAAATTCCACACTACTGCACCCTCGGCAGCCAGCCATGCTCCCTAGCTCCTGTTTCCCAGATGGATCTTGCCAGGGGCCGGTTCTCGTCCCTCCCCGCAGCATCGACCATGGTTGATAGCATGGAGCCAGCCGCGTCGAGCCCATTGTGCACGGGGGAAAGCTGGAGATGCACCATGCTGGACCGTGACGCCCTCGTTCCTGGGCTAAGGAAAGCTACGAGTTCCCCCGGGCAGCAGCGGCATTGCCGAGTCGTCGTACATACTTTTACGTTGCCAAGTATTATTATAGCGAGCCGCCCTCGTGTTTGCCGGGACGGGTGCCTGCTGCTATCTTCGTAAACCATCTATTATCCACCCATCCATCGCATCTTGCCCACATCGCTACCCCTTCCTCTCCACTTGCTGATTCCCCCCACAAGATGGCTCCTAGATAGATCCTCGGCTCGTATCTTCCTCGCCCTCCCCCGCAAGGCGCCCTCCCCCTCCACTCGATTCGCTTTGCTGCGTTGTCTTCTGCATCTTGGTGGGCAGACGCTGTTGTCTTCCTCATCCTACCGGCCTCGGAGCTTCTGCGCTGCGACACTGCTGCTGTGTTCTGCTTGGCACCGATACACCTACACCCAAGGCCCCATCGCCAACCGCTTCGCGCCGCTGAGCCGCGGGTCTTACATTGATTTCGTTCTTTCGTCCCTTGATTTCCCGGCGCGCGAGGGCGCGCAGTTAAAAGATGGAGAGAGGGCCGAGCAGCGGTCTGCTCAAGGCCGCCGTCGCGTGCGATTCGGACCGTCGCCAACAACACCCCACGCTTGTCCAAGACATGGCCGCTGTCGGCGTCGCAAAGGCTCCCGGACGACCGCAGCCCAAGTCAGCTCCCCGCGATTCGAGCATTGACAAACCGCTGTACATGCAGACGTCTTCCAGCAACGTCGTGCTCGTCAGAAGGCTGAAGCGCAAGCGCAAAGACGAAAGCGCCTGGCGACAACTTTCGCGCTGGTTCGTAGCGAACCAAACCGGTGCGTCTACTTCCCCCTCCATTGCTCTCTTTGTTGCTGGCAGTGAGACGCCTGAGACAGGGTGCCAGCGACCACGTGTCTGCGATTGTCGTCGCCAAGGAGCCAATCGAAGCTGCGATCGCAAGCTGCAAGGCCTAATGCTACGTTCATGCAGGTGTACTGACAATGCATGCGCTAAACAGGTCTCTCCTTCAACCTCCTCGTCCTTCTCTTCCTTGCCCACAGTTTGATCCCCAAGGCCAGAAATCACACCCGCAAGTTCTTTCACCTTGCCTACTACAACGAACAGACGGCCAGATATGGTATCGGCTCTGACGATGTCTACTTCATCACCTTCTGCGTTGTCCTCTTCACCGGCCTGCGTGCCGGCACCATGGGGTATATCTTGGCGCCATTGGCCAGGTCGCAAGGCGTCACGAAGCAGCGGACGCTGACCCGGTTTAGCGAGCAGGCTTGGCTGCTGGTATACTACAGCGTCTTCTGGACGTTGGGGATGGTATGCTGGCCTCCAAACCAACCAAGCGTGGGGCTCGACAAGGCTGACTTGCGTTTGCAATACAGTACATTTACAGCACATCGCCCTACTTCCTCAACATGCGCGAACTCTGGACAGCCTGGCCTGACAGGGAAATGGATGGACTTATGAAGGGCTACATCCTGGCGCAATGGTCCTTTTGGTTGCAACAGATCCTCGTCATCAACATAGAGGAGCGGCGCAAGGATCACTGGCAAATGTTTGGCCACCACATCATCACCACGGCCCTCATCTCCTCGTGCTACTCGTACCATTACACTCCGGTTGGCAACTACATTTTGGTTATCATGGACGTTGTGGACCTCTTCTTTCCAGTGAGTCCCGGCGGCGCGCAACGGCTAACGTAACATGATTTTGCGAGGAAGCGGCTGACCCTGTGATCAGGTTGCCAAGTGCCTCAAATACACGGGCTATAACAAACTTTGCGATGTCGCCTTTGGCGTATTCATGGTGTCGTGGTTTGTAGCCCGCCACATCTTTTACATCATGGTGTGCTGGTCCATCTACGCTCATACGCCGAGCATAATGCCGTCCGGATGCTTCAGGGGCCCGAACTCAAACCTAATTGGGCCAGAGGAGCCCCCTTCGGGCCTGTTTTATCTCGTTGAGCCCTTTATCAGCTCTACCGGCCGCGTCTGCTATAACGAAGTAGTCAAGTGGGCTTTCTTGACCCCGCTTCTGCTGCTCCAGGTCATTACTATTGTTTGGTTCACCATGATCGTCCGTGTCGCCATCAAGGTCATTCGCGGAGATGGAGCTGAGGACACAAGAAGCGATGATGAAGCCGATGAAGAGGAGGAAGAGGATGAATACGTCTACGAGGAGGTGGAGCCGCTCGAGGAAGAGGTTGGCGTCGAGACACTGAACCTCAGGAATTGGGAACGCAGGACCGGGGTCAAGCGCCACGGTAGCAGCTCCGGAGTCAGTCTGCCGGGGCACAGCGATCGAAAAGGATTGCTTGGACGGATCGGATGCGAAAAGCAGGTGGATTGAAAGCCGCACGTTGAATAGGCGCAGATCGGTTTGGACGTTGGGCGGCGAATCAGGTGTTACGGGCGCATGTGCGTGGAACTTGACTTGATTTGTGACCTCGATTCGTTCGATCAGGAGCTCGAAATGGCGAAACACTGGCTCGTAGGCAACGGGTCAGGAATTCTGATATTGTGGTGTTTGGCCGCTTTATAGAAGTCTGCGACTACGATACTGACTACTATGCAACTTGTCTGAGCACGCTCATACGCGTGATTCTAAGCTCGAGTGAATACGCCCCCCAACAATGGTCCCGTGTTATATCTCCAACGCGTCAAAGCCCTGCCTTCTCTCATGCTTAGCATTCCAAATCTCGCTGGCAGCAATAACTCACGCTATGTCTCATGACTCGTCTTTCAACGCCTCGGTCGCCATGTCGCGCAGCTTGAACTTCTGGATCTTGCCGCTCGCCGTCTTGGGGTACTCGTCGACCCAGAAGACGTGCTTGGGCACGAGGTGGCTCGACAGCCGCTTGCGCACCCACGCGCGAACGTCGTCCTTGGTCAGGGTCTCGGCGCTCTTGTCACCATCGGCTGAGAATCCCGCGGTGCCGCCCGAGGAGGCGTCGGTGGCCCAGCCGCGGCGAGGGATGACGAAGGCGGCGGCGCTCTCGCCGAGGCGCTCATCCGGGACGCCGACGACGCTGACCTCCTTGACACCGGGGAGCTGGAAGAGGCAGTTCTCGACCTCGAGAGGGTGGATGTTTTCGCCGCCTCGGATGATGAGGTCCTTGATGCGGCCGGTGATGGTGACGTACCCTTGCTCGTCCATCTCGGCCTCGTCGCCAGAGTACATCCACACGGTGGTGCCGTCGCCATCGTGGTTGGGCTCCTCGATGCGGACCTCGGCGGTGCGCTCGGCATCGTCGTAGTAGCCCTTCATGACGAGGTAGCCTGAGGCGGCAAGCTCGCCGCGGGTATTGAGGGGCAGGATGCGGGAGCGGTCGGTTGGGTCAACGATCTTGACGCCGGTGTGAGGCATAGGGCGGCCGACAGAAGATGTGCGTTTCTCGAAGGGGTCCGCCGGGGCCGTCATGCAGTTGACGGGGCTGGTCTCGGTCATGCCGTAGCAGATGACGAGGTCCTCGAGGCCGAGGCGCTTGTAGATCGTCTCCATGAGGTGCGCGGGGACGCTGCTGCCGGCGACGATGCCCTTGCGGAGGTGCTGGGGCGGGCGGTCGACGACGCCGGCATCAAGGGCCTCGAGGACGGCGACGATCATGGTGCTGACGCCGTAGAGGCCCGTGGCGTCGTGGGCGACGCACGTGCGCAGCGTGGCGACGGGGTCAAAGGCTGGGCTGGGGAAGAGGATGGCGGCGCCCGTGGTGGCTGTGGCCATGTAGCCGAGGACGGAGCCGAAACAGTGGAACAGGGGCGGCGGGACGACGATGCGGTCTGAGGGATCGAGCCCCATGCGGTGCGCGATCAAGGCGCCGTTGTTGAGGATGGAGGTGTGGGTGAGCATGGCGGCCTTGGGGGTCGACGTCGTGCCCGACGTGAACTGGATGTTGATGGTATCGGAGGGAGAGAGCGGCGCCGACGGCGTGACGGGCCGGTCAGAGCCATCGAGGAGGTCGGCGTAGGGCGTCAGGGCGCGGCAGGCCTCGAGGTCAAAGGACACCTGCGGGTGGTACGCGGCGTTGTCCACGACGACGACGTGCTTCAGGCTCGGCACCTCCTCGCTGTCCACCTTGCCGCCGCTGAGGTCGCCCGCCACGGCGCGCAGCAGCTCCTCGTTGGAGCGGCCCTGGCCCGGCTTGTAGGCGAGGTCGGTGACGGCGCCGATGACGAGCACCTCGGCGCGCAGGTGGGAGAGCGCGGCGGCGACCTGGCCGGCGTTGAAGCTCGGGTTGAGGGGCACGAGGACGGCGCCGAGCTTGAAGACGGCGTAGGTGAGGGCGGCGAAGGGCGCGCCGTTGCCGAGCGACACGGCGACGCGCGTGCCCTTGCGGACGCCGAGGGCCGCGAGCGCGCTCGCCAGCCGGTTCGACAGCAGGTCCAGCTCGTGGTAGCTGAGGGCCGTCTCGTCGGCGCGCGAGGAGGCGCGTGAGGGCAGGGAGGGCGCGCGGGCGATGACGGCGGGGCGGTCGCCGTGCTGCGAGACGGTGGAGGCGAAGTGCTGCGGGATGGTGCCGGTGTAGAGCGCGGGCTGTCAGGTGAGGTGGTCAGCTTGGATCGTGAGGTGGCACGGCTTGGTGGTGAGGATGGTGGAAGGGGGGAGTAGTCTGCGGCCATGGAGCTCGCTCAGGAGACTCGCTGGCCCATCCAAAGTGAACAATGCTCTCATTTCGTCATCTCGTGACAATGGCAACGACGTACCTCGCTCGGTCCTCGCCGTATGCTCAACCTCTCACCCGTCGCCATGCACCTCATCTGCGACACGACCACCCCTCTCGCACTACGTGCCCTCATCGACACGGCTGCCCTCGCCGCCGTCCCCGCGCCCATCACGGTACGCGTTCCGCTGCGAAGCGGCATCCTGTGCTATGGACCGTCGTACTTGCACGCGCGCGCGCGTTCGCTTCGCTAGAGCTGGGCCCTCTCACTTCTCGGCAGCAGGTCGCGCAGACGCGTCGTACTGGCACCTCGTGCAAAGACGCCCAGCAAAACGGAACCAAAAACTGCCAGCCTCCTGGCGAGGGACTTATAAGCGAAGGTGAGAAGAAGCACGAGGGTGAGTTCCCCCTCCTGCGGGCGACGCCTCGGCTGAAGCTGTGCTGCGATGGCCGGGCTGCGGTTCATGGCTACCCCACATGAGCCTGTGAGCTCTTGTCCCGTACCGGCAAATAAGCCGAGGGGCGGGGGAGGCGCGCAGCGGCACTTCTCCGCTGTTGGCTGTGTTTCTGACAGGTGGCGGTTCGGCTAACCGTGGGCGTCCAGGGGTCCCTGACGGCCCATGATGACGCAGCGTGCAGCTCCGTAACACGAGGTAAAATTACAGAGTAAGCCATGATTAAAAGTGCTCACAAGCGGATGCATTATCTCATGCCTAGGGCCAATAATCCTCTGTATTCGAATTGGTCTCTGGACTGCAATTCGTCCCACGTACAAAGTACGCGGCGTCTGGCTCCTCCGTGCGGCGGTGTGCCCTATTCGGCGGTAGCACTCACGCTGATCCCCATCGAGTGATGCAACCCAAATTCGCCCGTGCTCTCGTCTCGAAGAAAAATGCGCCGGCGCCGCTGACTCTCTAGCAAGTAGCTGGCAATGCATACAAAGTTCCCTTTCCCCCCAATGCCCAACCACGGGCTGTACCTGCAACAAGCGCGAAATGGAAACCAGCCAAGTGAATGATACTCCCCAATCTATCCCAACCGCCGTTGCTGGCGAACAGATAAACATCTTGATTTTAGCGGCCGCGCGCATCTCCATGGTCCGGAATGCACTCGTGCCCAAGGAATAAGACTAGATAGCAAGTCGTGGCCTGGGAAGCCGCCTGTGCGTGGAAACCTGTCCACAGCAACGCCCGTAGGCGGCGTACCCAGGGAATATAAAAATCTAACGCGGAATATACAAGGTCGAAAAGAGTAGGTTTCGACGGGGCGTCGTCAGAGATATGTGGGGGTGTTGGTGATCGAGGACCGAGTCTCGGCGCGTCGATGTGGATTGTGGTGATTCTGCTTCGTCGTCCTTTGTCATCAATCCTCGACGAGGCCCTCCTTTAAGATAATGTTCTCCTCGCCGATATGTCGCTCGCTTTCGGGCTTCCAAGTACCTGCAATGTAACGTGTCAGCGTCGCTCATTCCATATTCTCGACAGGGAAAGTCGCATCGCACCCTCAAAGTCGTGCTTCACAAAGGCCATGGGGTCTTCGTAGTCTTTGGCGCCCATCTGCTCTACACCGGGAGAGAAGCCGGTGATGGGCAGCACTACCACGTCGCCCACGCGCTTTCTCGTCTCCATGCCTGTAAAGTTGCGCCAGTCAATCTTGCCCTTGCTGCCCTTCATGTTGAAGAAGCGGTTGTCGTTGAAGTAATCCATGACCGTGTCGGTCCACACCGCGGGACCGGTCAGGTCCACCACGTTCTTGCCTTGGAAGTCGGCAAGCTTTCCGTTCTTCTTCATGGTCAGGGTTGCGTTGGTGATTCGCGTGATGATGTCGCGAAGGGCCGGGTGCCCAGGCTTGGCCTGGATGGTCCACTGGCAGAACTGAATGCGGCGGCTGTACCAGTCCGCCCAGTCCGGCCGGTCAGGGTCGGCCTCGATGCCGATGACGAGGCCGACCGTGTCGCGCGGTATTTGCTCGGGGATCCATTCCAGCGCGCTCCTGATGGCGTACGTATCGATGTCCGAGTAGATGCCTCCACGCGCATAGAGGATCAAGTAGCGGAAGAAGTCGGCCTTGAGAACAGGCAGCGGCAGCGCGTGGTACGCATCCAAGACCTCGGGCACGGACGCGTACAGGAGGCGCAGAAGGCTGACGGCGACGTCATCGGTAATGACTTCGTGGATGAAGCCAGGGTGCTGCTCCGTCCACGACGCCTCCTGCTCTCGGAACTGGAAGTCGCCTTCGGACGGAGTGGTTTTCCAAGTCTGCCAGATGTAGGCGGGGAACTTGATCTCGACGTCGTAGGGGTAGGCGTAGGCGAGCTTGTCGTAGGTGGGCATGTGAGACATGTCCATCATCGGCTTCTGGGAAAGCGGTCTTTTGCTCTGGTCGGGACCGCCATCGGCTGCAACCTTCTTGGCAGACGGACTGCGCGCAGCACCGTTGGCGGGCGCGGCGGCAGCGGCGGCAGCGGCGGCGTGCTGCGCATCGTTGCCGCTACTTGGTGACGTCGTGGAGGACTTGGTCGTCGGGCTAGAGGAGGAGTGGTGACCTCGGGACACGAGGAAGAAAACGGTGATCAGGAACACGGCCGCGACGATGGCGCGGCGTGAGTTGATCATGTCGTCGGCGGCTTGCGATGCTTTAGGGGGGGGGGATGCTTGGCTGGGAGGATAGACTGTCCAACGGGACCAACGACGGTGCCCTTTGTCGCTCCTCAACAATTGAAGGCTATGACGAGCGCATCGAGGACCTCGTCGACGTCGGTTTCGTGGTTGAGGTATCGCTTGGCGGCGCTGTGGTATACGTGTAAAGCAGAAAAAGTCGTCACCGTGGTAAGCTCGAGCTTTGGGGTGTGGATCCGCAGCGCAATCTCTGGGCGGCTCGGATACGAGGCCAAGAGGAGCAAGCGCGAGTAAGCGCCTATACGAGGGATTGCGAGCGGCCGAAACGAGGCAAGGTGGCCGATACGAACGGGAGAAGCGAAGCGAGAGGCGGACAAGTCGTCGCGAACCTGGCGGCGACACGAGGCAAGGTTGAGCAAAGGCAGGACGGGTGTTTGAAGCGTGGATTTAGGTTGGTCGCTGAGCCAATGAGAGGTGGTACCATGCGGCGGCGACGGCCCTTGTTGGTCGGGAACTGGGGACGTTGGTCGAGCTGGAGCAACGCTCGAGGGGAATCTGGGGAGATGCAAGGATGCAGGTTGGAGGGAATGGCGAGCAGAATCAGGACGAACAAGAGAGGTGCGAAAAGGGGAACTCTGCGGTGATGAGGTGAGGCGATGAGGTGGCCTGGACAGCATCGTACTGCATAGGGGTGACGACGATCCCCTTATGACAGCTGATTGGCAGCGACCGCACAGCGCTGCCTCGATGCGGATGCGGCGCCCCCGGGCCAACCGGAGGGCTGCACGCTGGCCAAGAACAGTGCGCCGCAGATGCACGAGCAGCCGTCTGAGATTGAAACTCGGGGCGGGGCGGGGCCCTGCGGCGCATCGTCGCGCTCCCCGAACGCCTCCCTCACGAACGTTTGCGCAGCGCCCCAGCAACGATGCGGCGAAGCCACCAAAGCTTCCATCGCGGACGCTGGCATTTCCTGCGAATTTTGAGTTTTCGCGATCATCGCCGTGGTACGCAAACGAGGAATGCGGCCAGGGGGGGGGCCTGGGCACTAACTGCGAGGAACCTCGTGCACGGCTCGTCCGAATGCGGAACCCCCTGTATCTTCTCACCGCGCTGTACGGAGCAAACCGCAACATGCCCAGCTGAGCCGGGAACGGACTTGACGATAGTAATCTACGCTGCCATGGGCTAGCTGCTGTGCTTTGATTATGCGTGCCCATTGACGGCCTTGGCATTTTTGGTCCGTCCTACGGAGCAGCCTGCTGTCCCGCGACGCTGCTTTGGCGATAGATCCGGCGCCGTCTGGCCGCAAGCTAGGCTTGACGCGGAATATAACGTTCGCTAGTTCCGGCCGCGATGGCATCCCCAGGAGCAGTGGCGGCTAGCTCGGCAGTGCCTGTGCCTTGCGCGACGTGACGCCATGGCGAAGAGCCGCAGTGACCACGGAGTGCACCGGCGCGACGGGGTATGCAAGTCAGAGACATCGGATCTGCTTCATGTTCGACCTCTGGGGGCCAGGACCGCATTCCGGGAAGGGAGATCCACGTGCCGCAGTGTCTGGGGCAGAGCTTCCGCTGATGTCAGACGTGATCCAGCCACGCATCCAATTCTGACACCATCCGCAGCCGAAGAGGCGGGCCGTTGCAGCTTGTGCGCCGTTGCCAGATAAATACATACCTAGCCAAACACATCACCAGGAGCAATCGTTTGTTTGGTCGCGGCGTGCCAAGGTGCTAAGCAGCACAATCTGCCTCGTCCCACTGTCGGCAAAGGGCCGTGCCACCGCAAACCTAAACCTGACTGCTTGGCCCCGTTTGGAATGATGGGCCCGCGCTCCAGGGCCCGACTTCTGCAACGCGGCGTGGCTTGAGCTTCGAATGCGAGAGGTTGGTGCGCTGCGGCTATTTTTATATTGCCCTGGACTAGTCTCCCTCGCCGAGCGGCCCGCCCGCAGTATGCACGATGTGTGCAGCATGATGCGAGGAGCGCTCGTCTCATGGCTCACAGCCACAGCCCGGGCCGATCGAGACACACCGAAAGGGGGCCGCTGCGCACCTGTTGTCTCTAGGCTGTCCCCCCGCCGTCGGCACTGCATCCGTTGCCTTGCTGGGATGACGACGACTCTCGTTGCGCCCTTGTATCAGATGCCGGGATGTGCGACGCGACAAATGCCCAGCGGGGAGATGCTCCGGCTAGGCTGCGGGGGAACGGCGCTGCGGCGAGGCGATGACCGACGCGTCGCTAACAAGCCTGGATTGGCGGCAAAGAACAGCCATTGTTCGAGCGGTGACTGATGACGGACAGATGGATCCTTGAGCGACTGGCCACTTGTGGACGGGAACCGAACTTGGCCGAAATTGCCAGAGAAAAAGATCCAGTTGGAACGCAGAGCGACAGACGACTTCAGTACTTGCGTCTCCCAGGCATTGCTAACGAAGTGACTTCAACACCGGGCAGCACCGGGCAAACGATGCGCAAGCGATACTCTGGCATCTCTATCCGCAGGTGATGCATGGTCCATGAAGAATCAATCCGAGCGGAGCATAGCTCGATCTACAGATCTCCCGTCAAAGGATCACTTCGCCTCCGTGCCGCCTCCGCCGCGGGGCTCTTCCGGCGCCGGCGTTGGATCGGTTTCCGCGGGGAACCGGGGGTGGCGGTCCCCCACCGCCCGGTGCGGGGTTGAACAACTACGAGTACGCTGAGCACGTCACATGTACAGTATTGAACAGCTTCGTAAAGAATGCAGCATGCGCGTTGTCGTTTTGAGGTGTTCGATGCATCATACAACTTGCCGGAACAAGGTCACACCAGCTTCAAGTGTGGGGCGTCTTGAGCATAACGCATTGCATGTCCGATGGGGCAGAGGGTGATTTCGAACCGTAAAGATCAACCAGCATTCATTGCCAAGTCCCTGCAACCCTTTTAACCCTCTGTTGAATTCTTCAGCGACGTCCAATCGTCCGAGCTGGCCCGGTATTCGGCCGCCCATCTCCGCTCTCTCCACCTCCGATGGACGGCTCTTATCATCAGCGTTCTCCTCATCGCATCAACCTCGCTCGCTCGACTTCCAGCTTCCAAACACGGAACACCAGCCCCTATCTCTTGACCGGCGTTCGTTGCTCAACTACGCGCCTTGCTTCCACCAAACCTGCATGAGAGATTGCGTCTGTCCCCCTTTGATCCCAGCTTCTCGCAATGACAGCCCAAAGCTCCATCGTTCATCCCCACCCGCTGGCCCAGCTCTCCAAGGACGAGTTCACCAAAGCTCGCGACTTGATCATCAAGGACCATGGAACTGGCGATTCGCTCTTCTTTCGCTCCATCTACCTCCAGGAGCCGCCCAAGGCCGAGCTCGTGCCCTTCCTCGAGGCCGAACATGCGGGCAGGCTGACGGATGAGACGACGCGGCCCCCGCGGCTGGCTCTCGTCGAGTACGATGTCCTCGGCATCGAAAAGCACCAACATAGCCGCAGCGTCGTGCACCTGGGGACCGGGGAAATTTTGTCCAAACACACTGCTCAGGAAGCTGCGTACCCCTATTACACCGTGTAAGTCCTCTCTTGCCTCTTACACACGCACTTGGCTGAACGACGTCGTAGTGGTGAATTTCAGAAATGTGAGAATATCATCCTGGACTCGGACCTGTTCAAAGAGGCTATGACCGAGTTCTCGCTACCCGAGGGCTTCACCGTCACCGTCGACCCCTGGCCCTATGGAGGGTCGGACAAGGACGGCGACCCGCGCTTCATGCAGGGCCTCGTCTTCGCCCGTGACTCGTCTAAGAAAAACGACGACTCAAACCACTACTCCTACCCCATTCCCATCATCCCGGTGATTGACTGGGTCAGCAAGAAGGTCATCCGCATCGACCGCCTGGCCACCGGCGGCGCAGGTGACGGCATCGAGCCCGCGCCGCGCGGGGATGCGCCCAAGAAGCTCTTCCAGAGGGCCCAGCCGGCCGAGTATGTTCCCGAGCTTCTCGACGAGCCGCTGCGCGAGGACTTGAAGCCGCTCAACGTGGTGCAGCCCGAGGGCGCGTCCTTTGTCGTGCACGCCGACGGCCTCATCGAGTGGCAGAAGTGGCGCTTCCGCCTGGGCTTCACGCCTCGCGAGGGCGCCGTCCTGCACGACCTGTGCTACGAGAACCGCCCCGTCATGTACCGCCTCAGCTTCAGCGAGCTCACGGTGCCGTACGGCGACCCGCGACCACCCTTCCATCGCAAGCAGGCATTTGACTTTGGAGACGGCGGCGTCGGGCGGGCGGCCAACAATCTCGAGCTGGGCTGCGACTGCCTGGGCGCGATTCACTACTTCGACTCGCTCCTTTCCGCGACGGATGGCTCGCCGACGGATGCCAAGGCGGTGGTCTGTCTGCATGAGCAGGACAACGGCATCCTGTGGAAGCACACCAACTTTCGGACCCAGCGCGCGGTGGTGACGCGGTCGCGCGAGTTCGTGGTGCAGTTTATCTGCACGCTGGCCAACTACGAGTACGTATTCGCCTTCAAGCTGGACCTGGCGGGTGGCATCACGCTGGAGACGCGCGCGACAGGCGTCGTGAGCGTTGTATCCATCGACGAGGGCAAGACGAGCGCCTACGGCAACATCGTCGCCCCCGGAGTCCTCGCGCAGAACCACCAGCACATCTTCGCCGCGCGCATCGACCCCGCCGTGGACTCGTACGCCGAGGGCGATACGCGCGTCGTCGTGGAGGAGAGCCATGGGGTCAAGACGCACGCCGAGACGAATCCCTTTGGCAACCTCTACGAGATCCGGCGCAAGACGGTCGACAGGGCCACCTGGATCGACGCCGAGCCGCGGCTGAACCGGCTGATCAAGCTCGAGAACGCGCACAAGAAGAACGCGGTCTCGGGCAAGAACGTGGGCTACAAGCTGATGGCACCGGCGACGCAGATGATGCTGGCCGACGAGGACAGCATCCTCGCCAAGCGGGCGCCCTTTGCGCAGCACAACAACTGGGTCACGGGCTACCGCGACGGCGAGTTTTGGGCGGCCGGCGAGTTCACGAACCAGAGCCGCGGGGAGAAGGGCGGCGTGCGCGACATGGTGAGCCGCGGGGATTGGTTCACCGAAGACGGGAGGGAGGCGACGAACGGCGACGCAATTGGGAAGAAGAGCAGCCCTGTGGTCTGGACGGTGTACGGTTTGACACACAATCCTCGGGTAGAGGACTGGCCGGTCATGTAAGTGGCTTGGTTACTGACAGTGTTTACGAGATCGTGCAGAACTGACATGCATGATTAGGCCCACCGAGACGTATAAGATTCACCTCCGTCCCGCCGACTTCTTCACCCGCAACCCTGCGCTGGACGTGCCGTCGACGCGCAACGAAGCCAGCGTGCTGGTGCCGTGCTGCGGCGGTGCCAAGGCCGACGTCGCCGCCGAGAAGAGCGGCTCCGCGCAACAGAGTTCGCTGAACCACCTCCAGGGCTCTGGAAAGAACGGCGAGGCGAACACGGACAAGGGAGGACGGCGGCTGAGCAAGGTGCTCACAGGACTGTTCAGCTCTAAGGGCAAGGAGGACAAGTAGACGGGACGCACTCTGCATGGTTATAATGATAAATTTATGGTGATGACGATGATGGGTATTTACCGAGCAGAGTCGGAGATGTGATGATAATGTACAGTGGTGTTATGCCATGCTAATGCTCGATCTTGAGAGAAAAGTCTACGTGAGGAACTCCCTGGTGAATGGAGCTTGTCGAAATGATGTCGACGTCTGCCACGGTCAGCATCAGCATTCTCCAGTACCATATGAGCAGATGCCCGTAACAACTTACCATGACACACGTACGGCGCCACATTATCGGCTTTGAGGCCACCCGACACCTCGAGCAGAAAGTGCTTCTTCCCGCTCCACCTCTCCTTGAGGTTCCGCGCCGCCACTTTGACGCCGTCGCCTGTGAAGTTATCCAGCATGACGACGTCGGCACCCGCGGCGATGGCCTCGTCGGCCTCGGCTTCGGACTGGACCTCGACCTCGATCTTGACGCTGAAGCCGGCGACGGCCTTTGCGGCGGCGACGGCGTCGGTGATGCTGCCGCGGCTCCACACGTGGTTGTCCTTGAGCATGACCATGGCGCTGAGGTCGTGGCGGTGGGCGTCGGCGCCGCCGACGAGCATGCCGTACTTCTCGACGAGGCGGAACCCGGGCGTCGTCTTGCGCGTGCCCGCGAGGGTGCCGCCGTAGCCCGCGGCGCGCACCTTGTCGACGAGCTCGCGGCTGCGCGTGGCGACGCCGGAGCAGCGCGCGAGCGTGTTGAGGGCCACGCGCTCGCCGAGGAGGATGCCGCGCGCGGGGCCCGTCACCGTCGCGGCCTTGACCTTGCTCTCGCCGTCACCACCGCCGACGGGCGCGCCCTCGTCGACGTGCCACTCGACGGCGCAGCCGCACTGCGCGAAGACCTCGTCGAAGAACGGGCGGCCCGCGACGACGCCCGCCGACTTGGCCCAGAGGGTGGCCGTGCGCGGCACCTCACCGACGACGAAGCCGCCGTAGTCGAACGACGGCGTGTCCTCGGCGAGCCACGCCGTCACCTGCGTCTTCCAGCTCGGCGGGAGGAGGTGCGCGGGGTTGCCGGCGGCGACGGGAGCCAGCGGGGGAGACATTGCGCGCGTGGGAGGAGCCGTGGGGGGCGGTTCGAAGTAGATGCGGCGAGGAAAGGGCGCTGCGGCGGTCGTGTAGGTGATGACGGAGGAGAGGGCGAGGTTTCGACGTCGGGTGGAAGAAAGGTTCGGGGGTTCGGCTTGAGGAGCGGCATGGATCGGAGGAGGGTGGGGCGGCGCGGATCCGCCACCACCCGAGCGAGAGCCGCTTCCGGTATGATGCGTCGTCGGATGTACTTCCCGGCGGCGCAGCATGCCAACATGAAGCGAATCATATAATAACAATGCTCCGCAGCATAAGAGAAACTGATGGCCGCAGAGGGCATTCATGCACTCATGGCACCATCTCGAAGGTTCCCAAGATATCTCCCGGAATGCTAGGTGGTCTCGTGGAGGTAATGCTGCAGTTCCATGAGATGAATATGGCCTCTTGCGCTCTTCCTAAATGATCTGAGGTCGAGGTTATGCGTGAAGGATAAAGTGAAGTGGCCAACACGAAGGAAATTCCAAGGCTTCTTCACGAAACAGGTGCCAAGAGGCGCCTTCCCAAGATCACAGCAAGACATCAAGGTTCAGAACTACGCTCCGCTAGTAAACATATCTGAACTGCGGAATCTCCTTGTCCGTCTTATCCGTCATATTCAGCATCACGCTCGGGTCAGTCTCGTCCTCCAACGGACCATGAGCCCGGTCCCGTCTCCGATTCTCGTAGGCGAGGTACAGCCGGAATGCGATGCACGCCGCAAAGCCGGCCACGAAGCACACCAGCATGGCCAGAAAACCCGAGTTGTATGTCGGGGCTTCCTTGGCAAAGAAGAGTTGCGGGCCGATAATGTTCCCGGTGCAGTACGCAATGAATGACTGTTTGAGATGAACGTCAGCGTCTGAAGATGGCCTTTCAAGCACGGAGGATGCTTACAATGGCATTGACGGTCATCTTTTTGGTGAAGCCGCCAAAGTTACTCGATGTCATGGTCATGACCATGGGGAAGTTGGCGCTGAACGCCAGCACCAGGCAGTACCCAGCGTAGCGCGTCCACCTGTCATCTGCTGGGGACTGCCGCACCATGACACAGCCCACAATGGAGACGACAAAGTTCCAGGCCATGAAGTAGGTCCGCGTGTTGCGCAGCCACGTGCTGCCGCCCGTGCAGAAAAGGACGAGGCCGAGCTGGCCCACATAGCTACCACTCGTCAGAAGCAGCGTTGGAAACGTGCCGAACCCGAGGCCCTTAATCACGATGGAGCCAAACTGTCTCTTTGTCAGCCATCGACGGTACGTCTGAGTAGCATCCTTGAACGTACGCTCTGAACGCCACCGTTGGGGATGGTTTCGCACAGTTGGATGGCCACAATGAACCAAGTCTTGAGGTCGCAGAAAGCCTCGCGGCACTGCTGCCACTTGAACTGGTTGTTCTTGATGCCGGTCATGTTCTCCTGGACCCGGTGCAGGGCCTTGATGCGATCCGTCTCGCTCAGGAACCAAGCTGTCATGGGAACATCCGGGAGCAGCAACAAGACGCCAACGGACCACGCTATCGTGGCGCCTCCGAAGATCAGAAACACGGCCTAGGATCCGTCAGGTCAGCACTCTGCGACTCGAAACGGGCATGTATCTAACCTTCCAAGTCGCGATGCTATCGATGTGCCCGATTCCATACGCCAAGAGGCCACCGAATATACCGGCTGCCGTGTTGCCCAGGAACCAGGCGGCGTGCCGCAATGGCTGTTCGGAGCGCTTATACCACATGGAGACGACGACACTCAGACCCGGTGCGATGGGCGCCTCGCAAACGCCGAGAAAGAAGCGAACAGCAAACAGGCCAGCTGCGCTGGAAGTCACAGCCGTGAGCATGAGCACAACACCCCAGAGTGCGCTACAAACATGCATCGCAGCAAGATTAGCATCGCAAGCCAGCGCCAGAGAGAGCAGGTGAGCGCCTACACCGCAACGGCAATGGTCTTGCCGACCCGCCAGCGCACCATGATCATGCCAGCCGGATACGATGCGACGAGGTATCCAAAGTAGTAGATGCCGCTTGCCCAGGAAAAGTCCTCGCCGCTGAGGTGCAGGTCCTCCTGAAGGCCCATGATGGCCGTGAACGACAGGGCCGATTTATCCAGGTACTGAAACAGGTAGGAAAACGCCATGACTGGCAACAGCCTGGATGGATAGATGGCCGTGTGAGCAGTGGCAATAGCTGCGACGGCGATGTCGCTTAGGTCGAGTCAACCTACCACATGTCGATCCTGCGGAGGAGCCTCTTGTCCTCCTCATGGCTCAGAATCTCGGGGGAGATGGAGCCGGCGGCGATATTGTCGGCTTTTTCCCGCTGAGTGTCTTCAAAATCGACGGTTTCACCCATGATTGTAGACGATGGAAATTGTATAAGGGCAGGAGATGCTCCTCATGAGGGATTGAAAGTGCTCTGTTCAACTGAGATACCCTAACTATGGGGGTGGGGGTTCAAAACGACCCTGGACTACGGAGCACTCATATCTTTTATCATCATAGAAAGGAGGCACACGTGATAGGCAGGTCAAGAATTCACCGTGCAAATGGAAAGCCTGGTCCATGATTCGTCAAATTCGTCAATCATCACATCATTGAGAAGGCAACGCACACCAGGATTAAACGCGGTGGCAGGGATACAGGCCTCAGCTTCGAGAGGGGAGTGCGGGGGGCCGAGTTCGGGACAATCAAACCGATCATTACTCGAATCAGACTGCCCCCACAGAAGCAACACATCTCGGCCAAAAGGCCGCGACCCGCCGGCAGAAGGCATCCTCTTCGGGTCACTCATAGCACGAAGAGGTCCGCTTCCCCGGACCGCAGGTATTGCGCGGTCTCGATTCGGTCCCCGAGCCCCTGCGACGCTACGGCCCGGGCCAGAAACCTGTGGGCTCGTTCAAAGTTCCTCCCGAGACAGCTCATGGCGCGAAAGCGTTGGATAAGCCACTTGCGGTCCGCTTCGTCTTCCGTCTCGAGGGCGACAACGTAGAGCGGGAACGCAACGCGAACCAACGCCTCGTGCCCCTCGTACTTGAGCGTCTGCAAGGCCAGATCTTTGATGCGGCGCATCAAGTGTGGTAAGGATGAGCCTGAAGATGACGTTTCTAATTCGTCTTGAATGCCCAGCTTGCGTGTCACACGATGCAATTCGATCCGGACGGCGTAGAAGTGCGGGGCGATGGTACGGATATTTTTCACGACGCGATGCGAACTACTCAAGCTCATGTCCAGGCTTTCCGCGACTGCGAGAAGGTCACGAAATTGATGGCTGACGCTCCGAATGTCAGCCTCAACTTTGAGGGCGTGTTGCCGGCCCGCATCGCCGTGCAGGCGCCCGAGCTGTGAAACCCTGTAGCGCAGCTGAGCCGTGCTGGACAGGAGCGCAAACTGGTCGAGACTCTCGAGTTCTTCCAGCAGCTCAGACTGGGGATAGTCGCGCCATGTGCTGCGGTACAACGGGAGTGATGCGCGGTCCAAGACGCAGGCGCCATCGGCAAAAGGTCCACATGGCCTGTACACCACGAAGATGTCATTCAGCAGGTCGTTGAGCTGGCCGCCAAAGCCGAAAGATGTGGCAGCTGCATCGTGATAGGCGAGATACACGAGCACCCGCGCCGAGAACATTGAAAGCTGACGCCCGGTGGACCGCATCGGCTGCGACAATGCCGGATTGCCTGAAGCAGGGGGTGTGGAGATGCGCATCTGACACAACATATCGTAAAGGCGATGCTTCACAACCAGTGCGGCTCCGGCAAGATGGTTGGCCAGCCCCAGACACCTCTCGTCGCCGTACTTTTGCTCGTATACAAGCATGAGATAGAGGGCGGCGCAGATGGTGTCCACGTCAGGGTCGGACCCGTCGCCGTCGCCGCGACTATCGATAGCCTCAGCCATGAGCCGCAAGGCAGCAGTGTAGTGGCGCAGTGGCAACGCTGATTCTCTCCGACAGAGGGCGGTGTCGGCGTCAAGCGTCGTGTCGGCCACCTGCTTGCGGTGGGCAATTTCTTGTCCACCAAGGGCGAGGACGACGCGCATAACCATTGGCTCGCGCTCAGCGACTCCAAAAAGGACGGCATAAAGCGAATACTTGTGGTTCTTGGTGTGGTGCATTTTGCCAAACGCGGTGCGGTAGTAGCGAATGGCCTCGTGGTCCTCAGAGCTCAGGATGACTGAGGACGCGCTCATGTCTGGTTCGGACAAATGGAAAGGCGGGGATAAGGATGTCTCCATGTCCCATGGCACGGAAAAGGACGGCTGTGCCCATCTGGCATGCTTCTTCCTTGCTCTCGGGACGTAGTCGCAGAGCAATCTGAGACGGACGCATCGCTGGCATTGGGGTCGCTCCTCATCGCATTTGACCTTCTTGGTCCGACAGGTCCAGCAACCCCTGGTGGACCGGGGAGCGCTGCGGCCCGTGGCATGGCTGGTCATGCTTTGGCTTCGATGATGCCGTGACGTGTCCGTTCAGTACGGGGCTCTCTGGTGCCGATGGGAGCGTAGATCAAAGTGGTTCTCCTCTTCGATGAGCGACATCAGATCAGATTCGGGTCTGTCCGTCTCAGTCTACTTGTGTCCCGAGATGTTCAGCGTGCAGCCGAGGGCGATATGCCGATGCTGCTCGGGTGAGTCGGCTGGTGGCCGTTGGGCCGGCCAGCTGAGTATGCAGCGAGCGCCTTGATTGTGAGGGAGAGAAGGATCGCGGAGGCGGGATTGAGACATCGTGGGGGATGTTTTGCCGACCGTCGGCAGCATCGGCGTCGGGTATTCCGACGGCAGCGCTCCCCGCACCCGCAAAACTGGGCCCCCTGCCGTGGCGCCTGCTGAATGACGCCCGGCGATTGTGCATACATGTATGCTTCGGGAGCCTCGAAGCATCCATTTCATTCTTTCTATCGAGCTTGCGACGCATATTTCTGTCATCTCGCTGCTCGTTTTCGGGGGACTCCCCTATTGGTCTGGAAAAGTACAAGCTGGCCGACGAATTGCTTATGAAGCCATCTCCATCAACCTGGCCAGCAAGCTAACGGCAAGTGGGCCTGTTTACGAATATCAGCCGAGTCGCAGCTCAAGATCTTCGACTTGCGTCGAGACTATTTCAGTACTTGAAGCGCTCCCACCACTCTGTCACAGCTGCACTTTAGATTCCACGCTTCTCTCGCATTGCAACTAAACGTCACAAACCGCCGACATGCCTGGCGCATCCGAGTCCTTCCCGGTAGACCTGGAAAAGGCCAGAGAGCTCGTCAACGGCCGAATTGATCAGCTGAGCGATGAGCTCCGCCTCAAGGTCAACAAGCAGCTTCATGACAATCCCGAGCTGGCCTACAAGGAGTTCATCGCGCACGATTCACTCACAGCGTATCTGGAGAAGCTAGGCTTCGCGGTCAAGCGCAGCACTCACGGCCTCGAGACGAGCTTCGAGGCCACTCTTGGTGAGGGAGGCCGTCAGGTCGTCGTTTGCTGCGAGTATGACGCGCTACCTGGCATTGGCCATGCCTGCGGCCACAATCTCATCGCCACGTCCTCCATGGCCGCGTTCGTAGGTGCCGCCCACGCCCTGTCCACTCTCAAAATCCCGGGCCGCCTGCGCATCCTTGGAACACCGGCCGAGGAGAACGGGGGAGGCAAGTCCGTCCTCATTGACAACGGCGCCTTCAACCCGACTGAAGACATTGCCGCCGCCATCATGGCCCACCCTATGCCTGCGCACGCCCTGCACGGGAAGGACTCCGACTATTCGGGCCTTGCGGGGCTCCTCTTCCTTGCCAGCCACAAGTTCCGCGTTGAGTTCCATGGCAAGACGGCACACGCTGCCGGGGAACCCTGGAATGGCGTCAACGCTCTGGATGCGGCCGTGGCGGCGTACAACAATGTTGCGATCCTGCGGCAGCAAATCCGTCCGGATGAGAGGATCCACGCAATCATCCAGCAGGGGGGCGTCGCCTCCAATATCATCCCGGACTACACAAGCATGCTCTGGGCTGTACGAGCTCCCACCATGGATCGCGCCGACGGACTGTTTGAGCGAGTGAAAAACTGCATCGAAGCAGCTGCAACGGCGACTGGCTGCACGCACAAGCTCGACAAGTAAGCTTCGGAGCTGAAAATTCCTCAAAACCAAGCCAGATGCACTAATGTTGCCGACTACAGAACACCGACGTACGTCAATCTCAGAGCCAACGAGACTCTCTGCAAACTGTTTGTAGAGGACATGGCTCAAATCGGTGAAAAGGTGCGGCTCCACCAGGACAAGCCATATACCGCCTCCACAGATATGGGCAACGTGTCATACACGGTCCCCAGCTTCCATGGCGCCTTTAGCGTTCCAACCGAGCCAGGCGTCGCCCTTCACAATGTCGCCTTTGCTGCTGCGGCGGCAACCGACGAGGGACATGCCGCGGCGATCAAGTGCGCCAAGGGGATGGCGATGATGGCTCTTCGGGTTCTGGTGGACGGCAGCGTAGCAGACGCTGCGCGTCGGGACTTTGAACTGCCGGATACGTTAGAATAGGTCGACTCAAAAGCTTGTGCGGAATGTGAAGCATTATTTCATTGTGCATGCCGCCTCGGAGGGCGAGCTCCGTGTCCGAGGACCCAAATCCCGCAGCGGAAGCTCTGGTGGTGTTTGTACATTTCGGAACGCTTTCTAAAGCAATCGATGCTGCTGCCTGCCGTGTTGAGTTATTGGAGGACGACGATAACACTGCAACATATACGGCAGAGGGAGAGCGCAGTCGCCTGATTTGAGAGCAACCATAGTGCTCGCCAGCTGCACCATCCAAGGAACTCAAATAACTCTTGGACCACCATCCTGTTGAACACACAAGACACCAGGCTAAGCGTCAAGGCTACATGTAAGCAAGCAAAGTCTGAATGCTGCAGACTCTGCCTTCCGTATTATTAAATGAGGTGGCCCGCTGTGAGACGGTGTCGGCGTTCACGACCATGGGTCATCCGCCGGACCAACATCCGATTGATGGGTTGCGGATACACCCGGCGCTAAAAGCGGCTCCGACTCCGCCCCGGCGGATTTGCCCGCTGCACGGCGCTCTATTTGGAAAGTCACATCGAATCCTTTACCTCTGCACATAGCCGCCTCGTGTCAGACATGTAAGACGACGTCATTTCTACCTTATTTTCGAACGCAGACCTTCGTTTGGCACTCTGATCATCGTGAGTGTGCTTGCATACTTCGTACATGTAACAGCGCTGACCTGTGTCGCGTTGAACGATCTTCCAAGATGGTCTCCTGCCGTTGTCTCTATGAGAGCTCCCACCATGGCTCTACCACGAATGGGGAGAGAAATGGCACGCTCACCTCTTCATTACGGATCGACATACATACCCATATCATGCCCCCTTCTCTGCCCGACTTTTCACAGTCTTACAGCGAGCATGACTGGATCACCCTCAGACCCCATCCGCAGCCTAAAGAGGCGGCCACGAACGGAGATTCTATGCTCGAGCCGAAGACCGACATGTTTTGGGGTGAGCGGTTCTACAGAACCGTAGAAGCTAACTGTTTTGACCCTGCGACGCGCATCCGTGAAATGGACTCGACGGGAGTCGACGTTCAGGTCCTCAGCACAATACCCATCTTGTTCTCATACGACAAGCCAGTAGAGCCGGCCACAAAACTGGCTCGGCATCTCAACGACCATATTGCCTCCGTTTGTCGCGACCACCCTCGTCGATTCGTGGGTTTGGCAACGGTGCCCCTCCAGGACGTTGCCGCTGCGGTATTGGAGCTGCGGCGGTCACGGACAAGCCTAGGGCTAAAAGGGGTGGAGATTGGGGCCGAGATTAACGGAATGTGTCTCGACAACCCGAAGTTGGAGCCTTTCTGGGCAGCGTGTGAGGAATTGGACTGCCCGATCTTTGTACATCCGTTGGGCTATGAGCTGGCGAAAGAAAATAACAGTCGTTGGGGCCGACATTGGTCCGCGTGGCTGATAGGGATGTAAGTCTCTGAGTCGCCTGCTTTCGAGGACACCCATGCTGAGAGGTTGACTCTAGGCCCAGCGAGACAGCCCTCGCAATGCACGCTATACTTTCATCGGGCGTCCTGGTGCGCCACCCGAATCTTCGACTCTGTTTCGCACACGCAGGTGGCTCCTACCTGCCTCTCCTGGGAAGGATCCAGCATGGCTACGAGTGCCGACCTGACCTGGTGGCGCAAGACTCGCAGGGCGTCTCGCCTTCGCAGTATTTTGACATGAACCAAAAGAACATTTGGATTGACAGTCTAGTCCACGATCAAGACTTGCTGGAGTATATTTGCAAGAAAGTTGGGTCGGGGCGGATCCTTATGGGGAGCGACTATCCTTTCCCCCTGGGAGAGATGCCTGTGCCCGGAAAGATGCTGGTTCGGGACGAGCAGGTTCGAAATTTTCTTTCTGATGAAGCGAGATCAAACATTTTGAGTCGAAATGCGGTTGAGTTTCTCGACTTGCATGACATGTTTTCGGAGCAGGAGAAGTACTAGAGAGCGGCAAGAACCGTTCGCTATAACTATGTATGTATGTATATGGTGATATACTTGTCATTTAAGTCTAGAGCCACCTCACTGCAAGAGCAAAGTCTCACACATGAGTAACTTTGACAGGGAAGATCTTCCAAGGTTACAATGATCGTCGTTCGTCACGGCTGCGCGGCCCGTGGTTGGCGAGCATTCTCGTCAGTCTAAAGCCGCTATGATGAAGCGCCGACAGCAGCATAATGCTACTTAGAGTCGCGCACAACGTTAGCACTTTTGTTCTCCATCCTAATTCAAGGCATAAAGCGTCCTCACGCGAGTGAGCGCTGAATTTGCCGGTGTTGCGCTTAATTGCTTAGGGTTTAACATTGGATCTATGACGTATCCTCAAGACATGACTGGATGTACACTCAGCAACCACATGTAACTCACAGAAATCAAGCTGACAGCTTGTGTACTTCATAAGGTCCTATCAACGGTAGCTCGACTTACTGCCACACGAATTGACTGAGATGGCCGCAAAACGCCAGTTCCAGGAGCTGTCCCTGGCAGTATCCATTTACCCCCTTCACTTGGCTCCATGTCCCACCCAACAATGAAAGAAGCAACGACGGCCATTATCTCTTTTTCTGCGAAAGTACGACCTTTGCACATGCCTCTACCAATGCCCCATGGTCTAAGTTTTCCATATCGTGCCACTCTGCGACCACTTTCATCTTTGACTTCAAGAAACCTGTTCGGCAGGAAAGATTGTGGCTGCGGAAAAAGCGCAGCCTTTCTTTGCACCGCAGCATGTGGGATGGAAACCCAAGAGTCGGCGGTCAATTGATGTTCATGATTGTCAACAAGGATGGTAGTTGGCCTTGAAACATGTCGAATAGATGTCGCCTCGCCGACGAGTCGAAAGGTTTCCAAAAGTGACGACTTGAGCAGAGGACAGCGTTCCTCAAGCGTTTGCAAGTCTAAGTCTTGGGCGCGCGTTGATGCTCGCAGCGCGGACGCTGACATGCAACCCCCAAGTTCCGCCCTCAAGTCGTCAAGTAAACCTGGTGTGGAGTATATGAATAGAAGCAGCCAGAACACAATCGACTGTGTGTTTCCAACCAGGGCCCAGAGGGTTCCAAGCTCCATTGAACCACGCTCATTGCACGATGCGCCATATCTTTCAAGAAGCTCACTTCTCTCAACAGCCACGATGTTGATGTCGCTCATGTCGATATGACGATCCATCGTTCCATTTTTTCTGTGTTGTTCCAGACCAATGTGGAAGTCCGTGAGGGCTTTATGTAGACGGCTCTGTGCTCGCAAACCGTCTTGGAAAGCTCCCAGTGGCGCCCATTTTGGAATGCCCAGAAGCAACGGTACAAAGGCGTATCTGTCAAACTTCCATAAGTCCTCCACAATGTTCGGGTGACGATGCAAAATCTCCTGACCATACAGAAGTGGGATGGTGATTGAAGCGATCAGGTTGTGGATGAAAGATTCGAGATCAACCTCTGCCATTTGGGGCCTTTGGGCTACTCCAGGGCGCATTTTCATGTTGCAATGCTTTTCCCAGGGATGCTGAAGGGCCTGGTATCCAGAAAAGGTAAACAAATCGTCGATCTTGCGCGGAATATCCCCTCTTCTGACCGTGGCAGATGCCGTCGACTCATTCACGAAGCCCTTGATAAATACCAAAACCATTTCAGCATTGAGTTGTGGGAAGTTATCCTGGATCTTTGCGGGAAGATTGGCACCAAAAACTTTTCGCAGCATTGCCATGCCTAGGGTATCAGTGTTGACCGCATGTCCCGCACTAGTCAAGGCGTTATCAATGTCAGGTGCATCGTATAGAATTTGGTGAAGCGAAGTGAGTCCAAACAGCGAACCACTATAACGACGAAGGGCGAAACTGAAGAATGGGAGTTAGCGAGCCATCCGATGAGTGAGCGTCGTCGCAAACATACGGCAGCCACGAAGCAGGCCTCCTGGATTCGAGGAGGGCCATTGTCAAGCCCAGCTCGAGTGGAATCCATGCGGGGAAAGATGTACTCGATTTGCGGAATCGCCAGACGCGTACGGCGATGACACTAACTGCAAGCGATATTGACAGCGTCCAAACAAAGGAAGGTATAACCACAAAAAGGCTTCCAAGCATTGCTGACGATTCAGAATGCAGTGGTTCGACAAAATAAAGGATATGGAGCAAGCGGACTCTCGTGAAGGGTGATAGCGACGTTAGGAAATGTGGATGAGAGTAATAGTTATTCGTGGACAGCTCCGGCAGGAAGGAAACTTGGAGAGGTAAAAGGCGGGTTCCGCGAGGTGAGGCGCAACAGCCACAGTATTAGCCGTAGTGAAGACAACGGGACGTTTGTACACATGCAACAGTCACGATTGGTGATGGTCACGGGAACCAAACAAGCCTTCTGATGAAGCCTCATAAGTCATCATTGTTCATCATTACTGTACAGTACTATCAAAAATCTTTCGTTGGGAACTGCACGGACTTATTGCAGATCCCGCTTTGTCAGCGGCGAAAGCGGTCATAAGCGGTACGAGAGCTTTCTTACTGCCAGGGTGTCGATCGTGCCGGTCCGACACGAGGCAATGTCTCGGCTGCACCATAAGTTATCAATCACTAAGGCTGACAAATTCTCGTATTTTAAATCATGTGAAGAGAACAATCCCATTGAGGCGCCATGAGGGTTGCATGCAAGCTGAAATATCTTGTTGCTTGCATGTCTCTGATTGGCTACAGTCCTTGTCTAGTACTAAAGAGTGACCTTCGGAGCCTTAATGGGATACGAGGGATCTGCAACATCATAGCACGTACGTCATGAAACGCGAGTCCAGGCAATCTCTGTGAATTTAAATAGAGTGGTCATTCTGCCATCGACGAGAGCATTTATTGCGTTTATCACAAACGGGTCTTGCCATTGCCCTGTAACGCTCTTGCCGTCAACAAACCATTCAACATGAACTTATCAAGAATCTTGGTATATGTTTCTTTAAAAATTGCAACTCACCACATCCAAGGAGCTTTTACTAATGGAGTCAATTGTTGTAGCTTGGGTCCACTTTCTATTTCGTCGCGGCCTTGGCAGCTGCGACGGGGACGAATCATATTGATGACATAGACATCACTTACTTCGCTAATCATGATTGCACGGATGCTAGCCATTTCGCCACGCTAGAGCTTGATAAATGCTACGGTCCTATTTTCAACTTTGCCCAATCATTTAGAGCAGTCCTTCCAGCAGGCTATTACATCTATGGGTGGAATACGCCAGACTGCTCCGGCAGCTCGCCTGTCACGCAGGCTTTCGGCCCCGACAGCGACACCTGTTTCATTACCGGTGTGAACATGGGAAGAGTCGCTGAGGCCCAGAGTTTCATCTTGCACAAGGCTTGATCAACAGTTGCCTTAATTGGGAAGGGTGTGTGGACGGTGTTTTATGACGTAGATACTGTTCTTACCGCATTTTGTTTATGTTCACAAATGTAAACACGACGTAACACTTTTTGCGTCTAATTTCACGACAGTTGTCTTCCGAGACAGGAAGGGTGGCCTTGGTAGGCGAGATAGATGAGGTACATCAATCATTAGTTATTGTCCACCTGATCTAAATCGCTAGGTAACTCGCGGCAAGCAGTCTCGTACCCTGACTATTATAACACCTGTCGTATATAGTGGGCCTCCATAAGTTACGAACATGAAGTAGTAGAAAGCTTCTTTAAAGACACCTTGCTTGCGGCAATACGAACCGGACAGACGTAGGGCACGCTCTAGCAAGGCCATTTTAATAAGCTTAGCGAGAAGATATAAGCGTCTAGATAAAGATAGAATATAGGTTCACCCCTATTTGTTACTGAAAGCTGGTAGGATGCCGGATGTATATACGTCTGTAATGCTTAATATTACGTCCTGGTAAAGCAATGGCAGACTTTAAAAGCGTTACTATCGCTGTTCTGCGCTATTACGCTGGAGTGTGGCGCCTAAGGAGTGGCTTTTAGCTGGCTCCTGCCTGTCAGCAAAGTGAATTTCACTACCTATAGGTAAGTCCCACGCACACAAAGACAACCCCCCGCCTTAATGCAGCTCTGATGTCTAAACCTGCCCCGCCATCCCACTACCGATATATAAATTAAGGACTTTTTTTTTTGGTCCGAACCTAAGGGCGTAGGGGCTGTTTAGGCCTAACTATGGTAGTCTTCTTCTAACCACCTGGCTTCCTGATGCGTATGGCCGCGTTGGAGCTATCTTATTGAATGCATACGTATTGCTGGGCATTGCTTCGCTGGCTTGCTGTATTGAATGCACGCGCATTGCCGCGCTGGCCGGCTTGCTGCCTCGCTGCCTTGCTGCCCTCATGACGTACCGGGCTTCAATGCTTGAGGAGCTCACTTACAGTGGTTCATTTGCCGGCTGCCCGCTTTGGTGGCTGGCTTCAGCGGTGTTTGGTGGCGCTTACATCATCCGCATGGGCATTCGTGCGCCTATGGGATCCCGAATTCTCCTGCGGCTATGGTCGTATGTAGTAGAAAGTACGTTACTCCGTAGAGGTACATTGAATCAGATAGATTCTTAGAAGAGAAAGCTATCAACGAAAAGCGACACCAGCATACATAGCAGCCGGTCTCGCAGGTCGTCGCCGATCCAACAAGCGATGTTCCAAGTAGTTGCTTGTTTACCGGAGGGCAGACGGGTGTTCTTGACGCTATTATGGCCTGCCTCGCCGACACATATTTGGGTTAAGCCATTGACAGTACAGGGTCCTCTGCCGAGACGCGCTTCAATTCAGCTGTCATGCAGCCATGCAATGTGACATCTGCCGCTGCACGTCACGCGGGACAAGTACAGCCACGAACAGTTGGAGAGTTAGCCACCGGGTGAGACCCCCGCTGATTCCCATTGAAATGGCAGCATCGAGCCGCTGCGATTCTTTCTGTTAAGTCCCTCGCTATCCGTGCCGGCATCATGGCGTTGGTCATCAGCGACGTGGCGCCTTTGAAGGCCGAGATTCGCTTGCAGCAGGCACTTCAAACGTTCCTCGACCATCTCAAGCCCAAGCAGAGAGACGACTTTCTCAACGACCAAGCTAGTTTCCGTGCGAGGCAACCAGACGAAATGACGTTGCAGCGTTCGTTGGCACACTCAATAGACAAACGTCTCGATCGCATTGCTACGGGCCGAGGTTCTTCAGTATTCTCCAAGTGGTCCAGCAGTTTGCAGCGCTTGGCAATATCGTTGTTGGCAGCTCTCGTTGTTGGTAGCTCTCAGAACTTGATGGTTTGCGGTGTGTGGTCTGCCGTTCGCACGACGCTGCTGGTGCGTCGAATTACCTTTCCCCGCAAACGACAAATGCTGAAAATGCGCAGCTGGTTATCAAATCTAGAACTAGCGTTGAAAAGCTCTCGCACATGTTCATGGTCGCCGGTCATTCTGCACCTCGATATGAAGCTATATGTCGACTCTATAACCGCAAGTCGAGTCGCCTGTGGTCATATTACTACGAGTATTTCATCGTGCTTATAGATGTGTGCCATCTATTTATCAAAGTGGCTAGTCGGTCGCCTATATCCCGGATTTTCTTGACGGTAGATGACTCGTCCATCGATATGTTCGGGTCGAGACTAGCCCATTGGGCTTCAATGATACGGGAGGAAACAGCTCTACTTACGGCCCAGAGCGTGGAAGAGCAAAACTCGATCCTGGCGAGTTTTCTTGATGATATTTCCAGCTCCCGTGTGCGCCGAAACCAGGCCATGGTGAATGCTCGTGCCCGTGCCGCGTGCTCAACATACGACTACCAGGCGAACTGGAAACGGTATCGGAAAATAGGCACCACAGCACTTTTCCTCGAGGCCAGCGAATACGTGTCGTGGAAAGGATCTTCCGCCGATAATCTTCCTCGCACCCTCCTTTATACAGGTAAACTTGGCTGCGGAAAGTCTGTCCTAATGGCGAACGTGGTTGAGGATCTGAACATCTATACCACGGACTCCAAGGCCCCTGTGGCCTACTTCTTCTGCCAATACGACGAGAATGAAAGCCTGAAGGCGCATGCTATACTTGGCTGCCTGGCTCGTCAGCTCCTACAGTCGATCCCGGATCTATCCAAGGCGACAGGATTTCTCGGCGAGCGCTTTAATTTACAAGAGACGGACGACATAATAGGACTCTTAAAACTTTGTCTCCCTACAGGAAAGCAGTTCTTCTGCGTCGTTGATGGACTGGACGAGTGTAGCGCTTTTGAACCACGGCTAGTCCTTGAAGGTCTCCGCGAGTTGCAAAATAGCTATGCGCTTCTTGTCTGTTTCTCAGTTCGACTGGCGGCCGACGATGCATTACGCCTAGACCAAGATATCTTAATCAACTGCATGACGACTACTTTCCCGGATGAGAACCCAGAAAGTGGGCAATTCATACGCGATGAACTGGATCGGTGTATCGACACCGATATATTGGCAGTAGGGGATCCGACGCTTATAATCGAAATTATCAATACCTTAACTAAGCATGCTAAGGGCATGTTCCTCTAGGTTTCTCTCCAGATTACTTCGCTTTGCGCCTCTAAGACGGATATGGAGATGCGACAATCGCTCTCTAATTTACCGAAGGACTTGGCCGAGACTTTTGCTCGCATTCTGGCGTGTGCGCCTTCATCAAAAACATATCAGCAGCGAATCTTCGAATTAGTCATCAGTTCCTTCTACCCCTTAACAGTTGAGGAACTCCATAAGGCGCTTGGTGTACTTCCAGGAAATACTAAATGGGATCCAGCCCGGCTACCGAACAACATATATAGCGTCCTTGCAAGTTGCGGTGCCTTACTCACAATTGACGAGGAGACGCTACAGATCAGAGTGGTCCACAAAAGCGCCAAAGACTTCTTACTTAGAGATTTCAGCGGAAATACAGACAAGCCACGAATATCTCTACGCAGAGCAAACTTGAATATGACCAGCACAATTCTCACATACCTGAATTATGATATTTTCGATACCCAACTTGCGAAGCCTATCCCTATCGCGCCTTGGAAAGGGGCGGGCTCGGCTCCACTCGCGGTTATCCGAACAACCTGCTCCTCAAAAACCGTTAAGAGTCTGGCTCTTAAGATGCTGCGATCAAGTAAGACGCCCATGCCTAACCTTGACTTGGCTCAACTGCTGGAGGACGTCCGCGGAAGAGGAACAATGGCTACGGACGGACACACACATCCGTTTCTGTCTTATGCAACGAAATACTGGGGAGAACATGTCTGTTGCATTACCGGTGACGCTTCAGAGCTGTATGGCCTGCTAATAAAGTTGCTAGAGCGGAAAACGGTTGAGCTGGATGGGAAAAACGGTAATAGCCGGAAACTACTGTTCTGGGCGGTAGAGAATCAGCATAAAGGGGTCATCGATTCATTGCTTGAAGCAGGCGTTGATCTGGAATGCGAGAACGAGTATCGTCGAACGCCGCTATCACAGGCTGCAAAGCATGGGCAGGACGATATCGTCGAGTTTCTCATCGATAAAGGCGCCGATAGGAAGACTAGAGACGAGAACGGAGACACGCCCCTAATACTAGCGGCAGTCGACGGGCATCTGAACGTCGTCAAGCTGCTTATGGAGAAAGACGCCGATAGGGAGACTACAAAAGGAAGTATATCTCTATCACTTTTGCTAGCGGCAGAGTATAGGCATCGAAATATCGTTGAGTTGCTTATCGAGAATGGCGTCGATATAGAGAGCTATGATATCAGCGGGAATACGCCACTATCCCGAGCGGCAGAGTCCGGATATCTGAATGTCGTTGAGTTACTTCTCGAGAAAGCTTCCGACTGGGAGACCAGAAACGCATACGGATACACGCCCTTATCCCGAGCGGCAGAGTCCGGGCATCTAAATGTCGTCGAGTTGCTTATCGAGAAAGGCGCCGACTGTGAGACCAGAATCATGACCGAAGAGACGCCACTATCCCTAGCGGCAAAATACGGACATTCAAACATCGTCGAATTGCTTATTGAGAAAGGCGCCGACTGGGAGGCTGGAAACGTAAATACATACACGCCACTATACCTAGCAGCTGAGTTCGGCTTTCGGAATATCGTCGAGTTACTCATCGAGAAGGGCGCTGATATAGAGAGCTGTGATATTTACGGGAAAACACCGCTATCCCGAGCAGCAGAATTCGGGCATCTAAATATCGTCGAGTTACTTATCGAGAAAGGCGCCGACTGGGAGACCAGAAACTCACAGGGATATACGCCACTATACCTAGCTTCAAGGAAGGGGGAGCGAGACATCGTCAAATTACTTGTCGAAAAGGGTACTGATGTAGATATCGTATCCGGCGGAGGAAAAACGCCAGTGATGGTTGCTGCGTGGTACAATCATGAAGCCGTCGTTCAATTCCTTATCGAGAAAGGCGCTCGTGCCACCTAGGCAACGGAGGAGAATTGCCAGTAAATTTATACTGCCTCGAAGTACAACAAGCTCTTTCGCTACAAGGGATGGGTATCCCCCCTTCTGAAAGGGAAAGCGAATGTGGACAAGGGAACATCTCAAGCGCAGCATAAATGTCTGATTTTGAACGCAACACTCTCCGCGCCGAGCACGAGGGGACCAAGCTTTGGGGAATAGCAATCAGTAAAGACAGTGAGGATTTTCTACTCTTGAGTTTCAACTTTACGTACAAATTCCGAAACACGCATCACCCAAAAACACGGTCTAAAGACATCCCTAAAAAGTACCGCACACAATAGCCCTCCGATATTCCCTCTTATCTCAGTGGACGGAAGAGATCAAACCTCTCGTGTATCCTCGTGTATTGTTCATTGGGGACTCAAAGAGCTCTGGAAGCTGAGAAGCTTATCGCCCCCTTGAATTTTCGGTGGAAAGAGGGACTTGTTTGTCTTGGCCGCGTTCTTCCTGTACTTGGGGATTGTGCGCGCATTATTGTCATAGTCCCTGTTGATGACGCCCACCATGCCATGCTGGCAGTGAGAGTTTATCTGCTGAGGGCTGTAGTACCAGATGGGCTCCTTGTCCTTGATAACAATCTGAAACTTATAGAGAGCCTGGTTGTAGTCATCGGCATCGTCGTACTCGAAGCCGGCAAAAAAGGACCTGCCGTTTGTCAGAGGCTGGCACGGCTCCTCGAAGCTGGACTGCGCAACGGAGTAGTTGCCAGGTTGAAAGTGCCACTCGACAACATCGCCAATAGCAGCGGCGACATTATCCGGTTCGAACTGCAACTTGTAATTAAATCCAGCAACTACCGTATGGGTGTGGATGTCAGTGAGAGGGACCGTCTTGGAGCAATCTTCGACTGTCGTAGTAGTAGGCGCTTCGGAGGGCCAGTGCCCCTCGGAGGCTTTGGTGATGGGACCGCCGATTGCTTTGGAGTAGCTGGGCGCGGCGGAGACCGGGGGGGTGGGCACAACGGTCTGCGTGACTGTCTGCGTGACGGTCTCCGTGACGGTCTTCGTGGGGATGGTCCCACCGGAGACGGTGGCAGCTGCGGCCAGGGGAAGAGCCAAGGTCTTTGAGAAGTACATTGTCAGGAAAGGATGATTTTGTTGCAAATGTGTGAGCCGGAGCTTTTGTTTTAGATTAGAGAGTAATTGCAATGATGTTTTGGTAGAGCTGAGTGGTTGATGATAGATGGTGATATGTGGTCTGCTCGTGCCTTTTATATTCATCTCAGAAGCCATCACCATCACATTCAACTTTCTATAATTGTGTCTTGTCGATTGTACAGCCCCTCTACAGGCTGCTAAACCTGGATCAGAGCTAGCGAGAAGTGATGCCAAATTTATCGCGTCTACGCGCTTGCGTTGGTTTACCGCCGCCGCGTCAACAAGCTGTTGGGTGCAGTACCAACATTCGTGGCTTGGACCTACGCTAAGCTACTGACCCCTGTGCTTCTTCCGTCAACATGAACGACAAGACCAGGGCTGTGGTCGTTGTCGGCAGCATTGCTCTGTCCGTAGCTGCCTAAGACGTGCCTTTGCCGCCAGTCCCCTACGAACACGCCAACCGGCATCAAGGTATTGCAGTACGCCATGAATAGCAGCACCTGCACATAGCCTCCCCCACAGTTTTCCATCTTTCACCCTTGGTCCAACAGTTGCCAGAGTGCGTATACTGGGACCAATGGCGGGTACGTAAGGCTCACATCACGGCAACTCCCCTGTCTTTCTGCCGTCTTGCAACCGCAACCTGGCCGCGTCAGAGCCTTGCCAGGTACCCTGACGACGGGGGCCAAATGGCATTGTGTACCTGGTCTGAATTCTTCGAAAAGGGACGTACGTCCCACAACTGGCTGCTCAGCTCTCCATGAGTTGGCGATTCTTCGAGCACAATGGATCCAGATCTGCGAATTCTGCAACGTGCAAACCAAATTGAGGTTCAATCGTGCCGCTCTGCATGAATTCAGCCCTCGAAAGCTACAAACCCAAATTGATTTTACTCAATTGGATGGAGTAGGCCTCTGTAGACATGGTAGTCGTTTGGCTATGATTGTGAGAGGTTGCTTCCTCATCCTCGAACATCCATAAGAAAGCACATGAAGTAGCGGACTCGCAGCACCATTGATATAAAAGAATCGGATCTTTGAACATTGCTCTCTTAATCTAATCTACTACTCAGATTTTGGGTCCAACGACAATGTCTTCCCATAAATCAAGGCGTCGATACGCTGTCCCGGGTAGCTTTTGAGCTTGCCGCAACCTTTGATCCGCCCAATGAGCTGGAAATGGAGTTCCTCCCAAGTTTTCCAAGATGCAATATTAGTTTCGTAGACAAGGCTGAACAAGGAATATTCGTATCCCAGTCTTGGTGCCCATTCCAAGTAGCATCGTCCTAAAGCCAGCCCTATTCCCCCATTGCGAGCTGAAGGAGGAACCAAAAAACCTCCGTTGCAAACGTGACTGCTGCGACCCGGAAAATACGACTTAATAAAATAGGTTCCCAAAAACAGATCACACCAGTTGGCGCCGGCACCAACATCAGCCAGGTTCCGAACGCTGCCTTGTATCATAATAGCAACAAAATCATCAAACCAATAATCACAAAACTCTTTCATCGAGAGTGGCTCCAGGAAAGAGTATGTATCACCACGTTCAATTTCTTCATTAAAAACCCGTAACAAGTGCTGTAGCAATGTGAAAGGAATGTCACAAAAAGACTGGACTGGTAGAATTGTTGACTTCGGCTTGTCGGAAAGCTCAACGTGCAGGGGAGAAAATGTTGGGGACTGTCTCGCGTGTTTTGGATATGGTAGTCGGTCTGAATCGGGCTGGCCGAGGCTATTGGTTATTGTTGCCATTAATTCAGGTATTTCAATTTGTGTCGTGTTACGAGATCTGATTAAGTAATTGGAAAGGTTACAAGATTAACAGATCCCGTTATTCAAGGGAGGATGACAAGGTATTTAGGTCTTGGTAGACTTCAGCCTTCAGTTCAGCCTTCAGTATACTACGTGACGATCAGTAATCATTCAATTACGACAAATACTGTGCATACATCATTTTATCTCCAGGAAACCTCTACAATCGTCATTGATGGCGTTAAACGGCATTGGTGACCAAGTTTCATCCTAAGGTAGTGCGGATGATTTACTCCGTCTAAACAGACACTAAACGTTGTCAATACGATCTTGCTTCACCAGGTTATCGCTAGTCTTGGCGTGTGTGAGATTTGTGCATGTGACAACATTAGTTCCGGCTGTTGACGTTGACCACTTGTATCGAATCCGTTCTGTTTAATTCGATGGGCTCATTTCAAAATGATACGCAACATGTAGTGTTCAGAGAAGCAACGCGACTCAGGGATAGTCACGGAACACCATTTTACCCACCTGTTTTCGTTACATACGAGGCGTAGTAGAAGGGGCTATGCCCCCGTGTTTACATCATTTGCGGGCGCATACATAAATTGTCACGTGCAATAGCACGTCTTCTTGAAAGGGTTTGCAATGTCGTAAGGTTTGATACATTCAAGGCTCAGTCTTTCATAAGTACCGGATTTTAGTCTGTCCCTACCCCACTACCTTTGGGATCCGAAGCCAGTCTTTCGATGAAGCATTGTAGCAAGTGCAATAATATAAAATAGTAATACTCTAATATAAGCTTCGATTCTTTAATAGGTTTAAGGTCTAATTCATACGTTATCATTAGATAAGTATAGACTCCCAGACAGAAAAGCAAGGTTCAACAGCGAATTATGCTACGGGGAGCTATACTATGCTCATGGATATGTGATGGTTTCTAGGCTTGAGATCCGACGGCTTTCATAACTTTGGGACGGTTATCAATGTCTAGTACACTCGGTGTTGATAAAGGGTCGACGATGGGCTAAGCCGTTACAGCTCTCGGCTTAATATCATTCTTCCTCCCGCATTTGCTTTATATGGAGACATTGTAACGACATTAAAGGTCGTCTTCATTATTAGCAACTTCAGTCTTGCAATTTTTTCCGAAGGTCTCTATTTGTACCACCTCACAGTCTTCTATCTAAAAAAAAATGGAATGCTCATTCTTATCGACTACCACGACGTGATTGATCTCTGTCTCAAGCATTAAGGTCTGTCCAAGCATTCAGTTCTGTCACAGCATCATATCCGTGCGCATGGATGTTTTGGTAACCGCGCAGCTGGCGGCAGTGGTGCTGGTAGAGCCAAAACGCACCTAGGACGTCGAAGCGTCATCTCGGACGTCACGTCGACTGCGCACACCCAAACTCCGTGAAGGCCGCAAGTGTAAAGCCATCTTTCTTCACCGTAACCGGATGCGTCGGCTCAGGTCCAGCCGCTCGGCATTGCGATCTGCACTAAGCGTTTTGTATCTACTGTGTCGCATGGGTGGCTGATCATCATCTTTCAAGCTGAACATCAACAATCTGACAGCTCCGTTTGTGTAACAAAACCTTCATCATAAGACCTTTTCAGACTCGTGGTCTTTTAAACAGGCTTCCCATCAGAGTACCACATCTTCCCGGCCACGTCTTCGCCATTCTCCAAGGAGCATGATTCATTCGGATGTTCGTTGTCCAAGCGATCTCGAAAATACGGTTGTCTGCAAAAATGATGAAGGGTACCTAATATTTAGCCCAAACAGCGTTGAAGACCCCCACAACTGGTCTGCACTGCGGCGTTCGAGAATATCATTTTACGGTATTCTGCTTGCCTTCAATACTGCCCTAGCATGTACTATCCCGAGTGGCTGTGTAAACAGCCTGACTCAAGATTTCAACATTTCCGAGGAAACTGCAGCTCTGAGCATTACCTTGTTTCTAGGCGGATTCTGTGCAGCGCCATTAGTCTTCGCGCCGCTGAGTGAGGTCTACGGCCGACGATGGGTGTTTGACATCAACTTCACGTTCTACATCGCCAGTAATCTTCTTTGCGCATTCGCACCGAACTATGGCTGCTTCTTGGCTGGCCGGTTTCTCACTGGCACCTTTGGAGCGGCACCATTGAGCAATGTTCCGGGTATTCTGGCTGACATGTGGGGTCCTATCGAATGCGACATCACTATGGCAGTATACTATGCTGTCTTCTGGGGTGGGCAAGCTCTTGGACCTGTGATATCAGGATTTCTCCAACCTGGAAAAGGTTGGCGATGGAGTTTCTACGTGCTGCTTTTCCTTGGAGCAGCCTCTTGGTTTCCTATGCTCGCAATCCCAGAGACGTCCGGACCGACTATTTTGCTACACAAAGCACGAGCACTTCGAAAATCCCGAAGACCGGGGCTTGAAACAATTAGGGCAGTTTCCGAAGACTCAGGCCGAACACTTGGCAGAACGCTTTGGGTGGCTCTGAAACGACCATGGTCAATCCTATTGGATTTCACATCTTTAGTCTGCGCCATCTATTTATCTGTTGTCACTGCACTATTATATATGCTCGTAACCATATACCCTCTTATCTTTCGAGAAAAACGCCGTTGGAAATCGGGTCCAAGCCAATTACCATTATTGGGAGAAGTTCTGGGTGCTGCCTTAGGCGCACTGGTAACTATTCTATACTCGTCCTACCGTGGGCGCAGCGCCACAGCCAGATGCTTAAGTGCCCATAATAGGCCGGAGGAACGACTACTTCTAGCTATGGTTGGAGGTGTGTTGTTTCCCGTGAGCATGTTCTGGTTCGCTTGGTCGGGCGAATTTAAGTGAGTACTTCTCTTTTGATAGAAACACGTCGTCTGAATTAAAACCGTCTAGTAACTGAACTAACGGCTTAAATACTAGCGCCGTACATTGGACGCTTCCCACAATAGCTGGCGTAGTCCTTTCTGCCAGCCTCTTTCTGATCTACATCGCAATCCTCAATTACCTTCTGGATGTTTATATTGAGCATGCGGCATCTGCCATTGCAGCTAACACGCTTGCCAGATCAGTCTGCGCCGCTGTTAGCCCCTTGTTTACAAGACAAATGTTTCAGGCGATGGGGATTGCCGGAGCCGGCAGTTTTATTGGTGGAGTTGCAACTTTATTGGGCATGGCACCCTTCATTTTCTACTACTACGGTGCCGCATTGCGTGAACGTAGCAGATATACACGCAGAATTGAGAGAGCGACTTAATGGAGCGGCTTAATTTTAGGTCACTGTGCGCTCTGCCACCGAAATGAATTACATTGACCAAATGGAGGCAATCCGCCGTCCAACGCGCCGTCCTTCAGCGGGTCGGTGTTGGGTTTGCCAACGCCTTCAATTATGGCGAGGGCCCCGGCGATAACACAAGGCAAAGTCATCGCAGGGGCGTGGCAGAAATGGCGGGCAGCTGGATCCACGGCCCGCCCACCCGAAGAACTCAGCGTACAATAAGTCGGAGTAATTGGTTACAAGACTAAGCCTAAACGTGTCACTATCAAGCTTGTCGTGAGTCTGGGCTCAAAGAAGGAGGCTCTTGGTGGTCGGATATGCGAAACAGGTCCAGCACAACGGCAAAATGTGTGATGCCAATAGAATTACTGGGGAGCTTTTAGGATGGAGGCTTGAATGGACACGGCAGGTTTGTGCCACAGAGGCAAAATTCTGCTGATATGTACGTACGGGCTAGTTCAGAGTGCTAGACCAACTTTATTGACAGCTCATGGCGCCCGCGGTGTGGCAATTGCGGCCTTGACATCAATGATGGTGGCTCACTTTTTGGCCCAACGTCTATGGGTGTGTACAAAATCCAATGCAATTCACCAAACCATACAGATCTGGAACTGCACGAACTCTTATGAATCAATGCAGTCTGGGTCTTTGACGACGCTCCTTGCCTCAAACGTTATGAAAAAGGGGTTTGTGAAAGTGTGGAATCTTGGTCCAACCCCATCTTGAACGATGGAAGCAATTGATGGCACAAGCTCACGATGTCGCCAAGACCAAAACTTAACTGCCGGCGCTTAGGGCAAGATATAAACCATGAATACTGAAGGCCTCTGATTTCCTCAGTCCTCTTGATTCCTTGGTAACTGTAGGACAGAGTTTAAGATTTCTCAGATTGGGACTCCCCAGTTTGTCGCAACGAGGTGTGGAAATGGGGGCGATGACTGCATGAAAATGCGATTTGTCGTTGGTTTTTGTAGAGCATCGGACCATCTCTAAAATGAAACTGACATCGCCATGAGAATGCTTGGCCACACGGGCACTAAAGCGAGGATGGGGTGACTCTTCGACGACGGCTTCACCTGCCTAATGCAGGATCTAAGCCCCATAAGGATCCTTTGCCTGCAGACACGCTGCTAACGGCCTGCAGCTAACTGATGCAAGACCAACAAGGTGTAAGAACAGACTGCTCAACTTTTTCGCATTGGTGGATCCGTTGCGTAAAGCAATTTCGGCGGGATCCTCCCACCAAATGTCTCCGTACACCCCGACAACGCCGTCAGTGTAATTTGTCTTTGGCCTGCAAAGTGGCTGTTCTAAATGGTATGCGAACCAAGAAATTCAGATCCATCTATGAGAAAGAAAGCTTCTCTGCCCATCCCCCGTAGAGGCAAATTATTGTTATTCCATTTTCTGTATAGCCCACTCCTGTCACCAGCCCTGTTGCATTTTTCATGCATGCAGGGCAAAGGCGGGAAGTAATGTGGTAGCCTGCTTCTGAGGCTTACCCACATGAAAGTTCGACTTGTTGGTTGGGAAATTCATGGCCATGCTATGTCGCCGTGCTCGCGTCCCGCCCGCTTCGCCCGTCGCGATGTGTTCTCTTTCCTGAACTTCACCCAGCACACTCTTTCTTCTTAATCCTGAGACTAGGATTTGGTTCTTGAGGTTGATCTGTCTGCGTTCATTTTCTGATGGCAGCACAACGCTGACTATCTCGTCTGGCCCTTCTCGACGCTCTTTTGTGGCTGCTGTGGTCCTCACGGTTGTTCTTGTCATCGAAGACTTTCTTCCTACCGCCTCTAAAAAGCTCCACGGAGTTGCTCTCTGATTGTCTCAGTCTCTTCTGAATTCCATATCTTTGTGCTCAACCTCGGCTAGACCCCCATCTCGCGTCCATCGAAGGCAACGAATCATGGCATTTTCGCGCCTTTTACTGCCTCTTCTCGCCATAGCGGGGAGCGTCACGGGCGAGCTCCAACCCATCGAAGTCAAAGTATATGGCCCGATAATGTCTTGTCAGCATCACCTTCTAACTGAACTATTTTCACTTTCTAGGGCTCCAAGTTTTTCTACAAGAATGGAACCCAGTTCTTCATGACGGGCGTCGCCTATCAGCAAAATAGCGCTGCAGCCGGAGGCACTGTTGACAAGGACATCAAGTACACGGATCCTCTTTCCAACGAGAAATTCTGCAAGCGAGATATAAAGTTACTAAAAGAGCTCGGAACCAATACCATACGAACCTACGCTATTGACCCAAATGTCGACCACTCAGCCTGCATGGGACTGCTCCAGGACGCCGGCATCTACGTTATCTCGGATCTTGGCGAGCCGGATCTTTCCATCAACCGCGATGCTCCTCAGTGGAATACTGAGCTCTTCACTCGATACCAAAACGTCGTGGATGAATTATCTCAGTACTCTAACGTTATTGGCTTTTTCGCAGGTAATGAGGTCAGCAACGCCAAGAATAATACTGGGGGTTCCGTGTATGTCAAAGCCGCCGTCCGGGATACCAAAAAGTACATCAAGGACAATAAGAAGATTTCACGATGGCTTGGTGTTGGCTACGCGGCAAATGACGACGAAGACATTCGCGACCAAATGGCTAACTTCTTCAATTGTGACACCATCGATGACTCAATCGATTTCTGGGGCCATAACATCTACTCGTGGTGCGGTGACAGCGACATGCGCAGGGCTAGCTACGACAAACAGGTTGAGTTCTTTCAGAATTACTCTGTGCCTGTTTTCTTCGCCGAGTACGGCTGCAGCAAGGTTCCAAATGGTGCTGCCGGCCGGATGTTCACGGAAACCGAGGCTCTCTACTCCAACAATATGACCGGCGTCTTTAGCGGTGGTGTTGTCTACATGTATTTCCAGGAAGAAAACGACTATGGTAAGTTAGAAAACTTCAATTCCACAGTTGAACGGCATTCTTCTTTGGTTTCCATGTACTAACATTCACGTCTGTCTCAGGTCTCGTCAAGATCAGCAAGGGCGAAGCCACCAAAATGGAGGACTTTGATGCCCTAAAGGCACAAGTAGCCAAGGCAAATCCTACTGGTGTTTCCATGGACGACTACAAGCCTACTTCAAAAAGCGGCGAATGCCCCGCGCTCAACGACAAGTGGCAGGCAAATGCGGCTCTTCCCCCTACTCCAGACCCGAGCCTCTGCGATTGCATGGTCAAGTCCCGATCCTGCGTGCCAAAATCAGACATATCCCCGAGGAGGTACGCCCAAATATTTAGTTATGTCTGTGGCAACGACCCTTCTCTCTGTGCTGGTATCAATGGCAACGCCAGCACTGGTGTCTACGGCGCCTACAGCATGTGCAACGCTAGCGCTAAGCTAGCCTTTGTCCTCGATGCTTATCAACGGAAGCAAAACAACGGTCCTGGCTCTTGCAATTTTGATGGTGCGGCCACTGTCCAGAAGCCTTCTGCAGAGGCATCTTGCTCTCCGGCCTTGGCGTCCGCCAGCGATGCGAACAAGCACGCAGCAACAGCTACCGCACCAGGGAGCGGAAAGGCTACGAAAACCGGCGACAGCTCTGCCATGCACGGTGTGTCTTTCACACATGCCTTTTCGGTTGGCGATTTCTTCGTCAATTTCTATGTGCTGGCCGCCATGTGCGCTGGCGCTGCCATGATTGCACTCTGACCAACCTGCACTTGACTGACCTGAACAAGGTTCGCTGAGCTAAGTTTCTCCGCCCAGACTCAGTGCGATGTATTTTGCTATAGACAATCTAAGCCTTCATTCCGGACTCTCTCTGGTTGCATTTATGCAATACACAGTGTTCTCGCGACACCGAGTGAGGCGCACCAGACCTTATAGTCGCAACTGAGGCTACGGAAACACCAGTCTTCAGGCTCGCTACGACAGTGTAGTCCTTCTGAATAGCATTGCTATTCAAGTTCGTAACCTCTGCTCTTCTACTCCGTATTCCCTACAAAATAGTCCGTACAAGGCTTAGTTTGCTCTTGCGACAGTCAGCCTTACGCTTGTGAGCAGACCGTCTGGTGCCGACCTCGCGGCAATAAGACGGCGCCGTATTGGCCCGTCTGACGAGGTGAGAGAACAGGCACTCGGCTCTTCGGTGCCGCATCGTCGGCGATGAATGGCAGACCCCTTGGCAGATCGAGCCAATGATCTGATGGAGGTTGCTTGTTTCAGTGATCTACCGAGGCTGAAGTCGTATTGGTGGCGCTACGTAGGCGGCGCATTGATTGCCATTTTGAGGCATGTTTGTCACTTCTGCTAACCGTAATTCGATGCCCTGTACTCACCATCAGATTCTACGATGCAACATGAGCCCTCAATGCTGCACCATGTAACGTACGTACCGCGTCATGGCCCCTGGGTTTCGCTGCGAATTAGGGCTGCCCCTGCAGCTCTCGGTCACGATCTTCAGCATAGTGCGCCACTAGTTTTTACCTATGAACAAGAGGCCTGCATAAACGCAGCCAAAGTCTCACGTTTATTTGTTCGATGTCGAAAGTACCCTTGAAAGTGCCATAAAGGTTCTGCCGCATGGCCGACGATCGTTGCCCGGCTCTCCAGGCAGTCATCCAGCTGAAAGGTAAGCAGAAGCTGGCGAGGCAGTAAGATGATGTCTTCAAACAAGCTATTCGGCATGTGTCGGGTCAACTAACGACAAAGTCTGATGAACTGCCGCTTGGCTACAGGTCGGAAGGATCCGCCTTCCGCATCGTGCTAAGTTGTCTTAGGAAGCTGCCGGAACAATGCGCGCTCTTGATCTCCAGCCTCAGCTATGGTTCGTGGCAATACAATAGAGCGAGAGACAAGCTGAAGAAACATCCCTCAAGACTATAAAAGCAGCCACGATTCCGTGAACTCGAAATCCCGCCACACTTAACTCTCAACTTCCAAAGAGCATACAACACTCTAATAACCTCACCTCAACGATAAGCTTCGCTCGAGCCCACTGCCAAAATGAAGACCTCTGGTATCTTTGCTGTCCTCGCCGCCCTCAGCGCGTCTGTTCTCGCCGCTCCGGTGGATGACGGAAATGTCGACATCGTCGAGCGTGCCAATCTTCCTGGCTTGAACGCTGTCCAGAGCGGTAACGCACGCAATATTATCGCAGAGGTCAAGAAGACCGGTGTTGGCATGCACGGCTGTGAGGCCGCCATTACTACTGGTCTCACTGAGGTGCGTTGTCACGGCCGCTCTGAGTCCTCCCGAACCCTGAGCTAACATAGTTGTGTAGTCTGGCCTCAGAATCCTTGCCAACGATAAAGTCCCCGCTTCGCTCAAGTATCACTATGACGGCAAGGGCTCGGACCATGATAGTATCGGCATCTTCCAGCAGCGGGCCATGTACTACAAGGACATTGCCTGTGACATGAAGGCCGACTGTTCCGCCGGGCTTTTCATCAAGGATATGAAGGCCATCAAAGGCTGGGAGAAGATGGACATCGCCACACTCTGCCAGAAGGTGCAGAGATCTGCCTTCCCGGACGCTTACAGGAAGCACACCGCGGAGGCTGCCAAGGTTTGCAAGGCTGGTATGTAAATATAAGGAGCTGGGGAAGCTGAGCTGCGCTGCTATTGATTGATTGGACATGTTACTGTTCTTTGCGTTGAAGGCTGGTCCATTTATAAGAGTGCAACGAATTGAGATCTCTCGATGCTCATCTGCGCGATGGATGGCTTCTCAAGAGATTGATGTCATTCCTATAAGCTCAATGCAGATACTTCATTTGAATCGTGCGACTGCCCTCATTTTGACTCCAGTCCTCACCCGAATGCAAGCTTCGTTACAGGAAGCCGTCGATTTACTCTCAGATAACGATATGAAGTTCGAGAATAATAGCCATCGGGGCAAGTTTGATTAACCAGTCTTGCATGTTTCCTTGAGGAAGCCCTAACAACATGACATACTCCTTCCTGTTGCTTTTGAATTCCCCGCCTTTCCCAAATATGGCCTTGCCACGGCTTAGAATCAACCTTCACGGCAAATTTGCACCGTCAGATGTAACGTCGTGCATACCCAGCCACTCGATGGTCAATCAACTTTTCTGTTCTGCCACACCGTGCCATTTGTGAAAGACATTCTCCGGGTCGTACTTGTGTTTGAGCTTCCTCAACCGTTCGACATGGCTGCCAAAAGCCTCTTCTGGCTTCAGAGACTCGTGCTCCAAGTTAACATAAAAGGGAGCCAGATCGCCCGCAGCCCGCTTGCCGTGATGGCCACAAGTGGTCTGGATATAATGGGAGAGGTGCTTCTTGAAGTCGTGGACCTCAGCTTGTTGAGACGCGTCTCCATATCCCAGGACTATCACGGTGAGGTAGTGCTCGCCGCGGCTTGCAAACGCCGTTGCATCGTGCGGAGTGGCTCGAATGGCTCCCGTGGGGAAGAACTCGAAGACAAGAACAGACTTTTCCATGCCGCTGTGGGACATGATGAAGTCCAGAAATCGACGTCCAGCCTCTGCCATGGGCTCGGCCTTGAGCGGCATCGACACACTACAGGAACCCATCAACCAGCGGCCCGGTCCATCGAGCCTGGGGTTGAACATGGTGTTGGTGGCCGGATACGGCACTGTCCCCGTCAAATTGGCAAGAGGGCCCAGCGCCAGCAACGGAGCGAAGAACTTTTTTCCCTCTTTTTCGGGGCCGTTGTAAAAAACGCCCGCAATAATCACCGGCGTTGTATATTCCTCTGGCGCACAGCCGAAGGCGAGCATCAGGTTGTGGTCAGGCGTGTTCCGTTCGTGGAACTCGTTTGCAAAGGCCACGAGCTCTGGCACCTTGTCCAATCCGAACAGAAGCGGCCCGCCCCAAACATCACCCTGCGGGTATGCCCGTGAAGTGAACTTTGTGGCTATGCCGAGCTGAGCTCCGGCGCCCCTGACTCCCCAGAAGAGATCAGGCTCGTGGTTCTCGTTCACCTGGACAATCGACCCGTCTGCTAGGACCATCGTGACTGAGAGGAGATTGTCGATGGCCAGACCGTGACTTGAAGTCAAGTGGCCATGACCACCCCCGAGTACCAGTCCGCCGACGCCTGTTTTGTTGTAAAGCCCACCGACAGTGGCCATCCCTTCGGCATACAGCGCGTCGTCGACGTCGGCGAACACGCAGCCGCCCTCGAAAGTTACTGTGCCGGCTGCCTTATCCATGGTCACTCTTCGCATGCGCGACAGGTCGATGACCATCCCTCCATCGGACGACGAGGCGCCGCTTGTCGAATGTCCGCCGCCGCAAACCGTCAATGGGATCTTATGAGATGTTGCAAACTTGACTGCGGCTGACACTTCGTCAGGGTCTGTCGCCCTTACCACGACAGCCTGAACATTCTCGTATCAGCGTTTTCCTTGGAATGGACGAGACTGAAGAAGTCTTCACAAATGGATCGACGCACCGCAGGCTTCTCGGCGCTTTTGCTCCATCGTTTCAAGCTTTCTTCGTAACCCTTATCTCCTGGCAGGAGAACATCACCAGAGGTGATTTGTTGTCGAAGCTGGGCGAATTCGTCGCTCATTCTGGACGCTTTTGTGGATCAACTCATCGGGGAGATTTTATGAAGCTGGACGGTCGCTACTGGACAAGAGGAGAAGAGTCTCGTTTAAGAGACATCGACCTTGCCTTGAAACGACATGAAAAAGCCAGCAGAACGTCATGATGATCCAGCTCTTGAGTCTGCGGCTCGCTCCGTGGCTTTAGGCTGAGCTGCGCTTTGCTGTACATGGCGCCAACCCGAGCTGCCAGGTTTCAATTCACACTGTCATAGGTGATTCGACGCAAGTCATAGATAGCTTCCAGGGCCAGATATCAGAGTCTCCATTGTTGCGCGGCAACACACCTCGTGTCTGGCTCGAGGGTTGTAATTTGCTGGCTCTCGATCAGATGGCCTTTATCAGCGAAGCATGGACATTGTCAGCACCAAACACAGTAGTGCGCCGATAATTGTGCGCAGCCGGACTGTGCTTTGGGCATGGTGTTGCAGATAATGGGTTGGTCTAACCGCCTCTGACGTGGTCGTGACTGGAAGGCGTCAAAAGTTCAGGGCGGGGTCAGGGAAGGAAGGGTCGTCAGCCTCCTTCCATAAGGCTGCCATGGGACCCCTGCGCTACCGGCTCTCGCCAGGGGCGTCAACTCCAAACCTTTGCGCCAATTTCCGTGGTGCGGGCGGCGCAGCAGGAGGCGGTCCTCGCAGCCGCAGACGGGCTGCACTGCATAACGGCCACGCGGTCCGCCTCGGCGCCCGGTATTCATTGCCGCTCTGCTGCTCCGAAGCAATATTGCTCCAGGAGGCCGAGCATGCGAGAGGGTTGAGCCGACATGTTTGGCGTCTATCCTCTCGAGGTCACGCCCGACGACACCTTCTACCGCGCCCCGCGGCTGAACCATAAAAAGTCCAAGTTCGGCTGTCGGAAATGCAGGGCTCGCCGCGTAAAGGTACGTTTTCGTCTCTCAGGCGCTGTCGTTGCCGCCGTCATTAATTGTAATGGCCCCTGAAGTGCGATGAGGCGAAGCCAAGATGCGGGAACTGCCAGCGTCATCACTCCGCCTGCATCTATGATCGAAGTCGCCAGTCTGCTTCTCCTAAAGGCAACGATTCGGAAGCTGGAGCCGAGTCAGATGATCTGGGCGGCTCCGCGTATCAAGATGATCCACCCGAATCTCGGGAACGGCGGCTGCTCGAGGCTCGGCTCATGCACCAATACGTGGCCAAGACGGGCGCAGCCTGCTCCATTGACGAGACGACCCGGTCCGTCATTGCCGAGGCGGTTCCCCAAAGGTCCCTGGAGTGCGATGCACTGCTGTACGCCATGTATTCTATCTCGGCATTGCACCAAGCGCGCTGCCAAGACGGTGACGCCCATTGGCTCATTGTCCACCAGCGATATCTATCCATGGCCCTGCGAGAACATGCAGCGTCGCTCGACAGCATAAGCATTGAAAGCATCGATGACATTTGCCTGACATCCAGCTTGCTGCGGCTGTGTGCGTTTGCCATGCTTCAAGGACGATTGCAGCAGGCGTACACACCCCCCGTGGAATGGTTCATGCTCTGTGGAACTGCTTCGGCTGTTTTCTCTCAGACGTGGAGTCTTGTCAAGAACAGACCGGACACGATAGCGCACAAGTTCTTGTGGAGTGCCAAGGGCAAGATAGACTCGTTCGTGGACCGCCGGCTCGACCGCTTGGCTCATATAATGGTCCGCGAAGCCGACGACACGGTGACGGAACCATGGGACTCGGAGACGGAGAACGCTTATGAAGGGGCGCTTCGATATCTTGGTAGTGTCTACGCTGGGATTGAAGACGGCGTGGCCGACGGTGACGTATGCAGAAAGCTTGTCATCTTCCCCATGTACATCGAGAGCCGAATGCGGGAACTGGTACACGAGGGCCAGCCGAGAGCGTTGGTTCTGCTGGCTCATTACTTTTCGCTGTTGGTTCCCTTTCGGCACCACTGGTGGATCGGGTCTGCACCAAAGCAGGAGGTCCGCGCAATTGCGGACGCATTGCCCACGCGCTGGAAGCGTCTGCTTTACCTTCCACTCCGGGCAATTGAGTACGAGTAGTTCTTGAGTATAGAATAATCGACCATGGTCTCAAACTGCAAGTTCCCCGAGACACGTGGGTGCCTCTGCTGCGGCAACGGCGGTGGCTGAGCAAAAACACTCCGGTTGCAAACTATAGATTAATGAAGACAGTTAAGGCTGCTGACGGGCTTACTTTAAGACGTAATCCTTCGTCTTCCTGACTCAAGCCTTTGTTGGATAGTAGATCCCACGGACCCTGATCCTACAAGACATCCATGACGGCTCCGCCGGGCGGGACGACAAATTAGGTGCTCGCTCTTCGCTTTCGTCCACATTAGGCTAGTGCCGGGGTCCAACAACGGCACGACGGACCGCCCTCGTTCTCGCATAGACGCCACCTGCCCATTATGAGGAATTCGGGCTCCGTGGGGGCTCACAAACACCGCAGTTTCCAGCGAGGGATCCATGGCGGTGCAGTCGATGATGTCTTCACGATGCCGGCGTGCCGGCGTGCCGGCGGTGTAACTTGTACAGGCAGGCAATACTAGATATAAAAGACGCTGTTGCACACCTCCATGAACTTATTCCTAGCTTAGTCTCATGCTCGTTCCAACACTCAAACCCTTCTGCAGTGCTACAACTTATCAACCAGTCCCTCATCCCCACCTCACCATATCAATCTATTCAAGATGGCCAGCGACAGCAGCAGCAAAAAAATGCTGCAGATGAGCCCCGACGAGGATTTCCATTTTGAGATCCTCCGCGTTCTCGCATCGTCAACAGCCCACGCCGCTGATATCAGCGAAGTCCTCCTCGCCGCAAGCAAGATTGTGCCAGGCAACTTTGAAAGCTTCTACACAGCCTTTCACGATCTCGCCGAGCATGCACATGGCATTGCGGAGAGTATCGACGCCGCCAAGCACCCGGTGTCGGCGAGAAGAGCGCGCTTCAGAGAAGCGAATTATTATCGCGCGTCCGACTTCTTCCTCCACGGCAACTGGAGCGACCCTCGCATCAATTCTCTGTGGGCGCAGCAGACCGCCGCTTTTGACAAGGCCATCGCTCTCCTTCCGGTACCGGGTGAGCGTGTCGAGCTCCAAGGATCGGGCTTCACCATCCCTGCCATCTTCTTCGGTTGCGGATTGCCAGGGCCCCGTCCAACCGTCCTCATGTGCAACGGGTATGACGGCGCCCAGGAGGAGATGTATCACGTCATGGGCGTGTCCGCACTGGAGAGGGGTATGAATGTCATTACCTTCGAGGGCCCTGGACAACCGACGGTGCGCCGCCAGCAAAACCTCGGATTCATCCCTGAGTGGGAAAAGGTTGTCACCCCGGTTGTCGACTACGCTCTCTCGCGAAAGGAGGTGGACGCCAACGCTGTGTCCCTGGCCGGTTACTCTTTCGGTGGCTATCTTACCCCTCGCGCGGCAGCCTTCGAGCATCGCCTCGCCGCTGTCTTGTGCATCGACGGACTGTGGGATTTTGGCAAGGTCATCGCCAGGACGGCTGGCCCTGAAGTCGCGAAGTTGATGGAGGCTGGCAAGAAAGATATTGTTGATGAGTCCATCGAGAAGACTCTCAAAGATCCTAATTCGCCAACAACACGGCGCTGGGGAATAGAGCAAGGTCTCTGGTCCTTCAACACACGGTCTGCCTCTGAGTGGCTAATCAAGGCCCGAGCGTATACCCTGGAGAATGTCGTGGACAAGATCCAGTGTCCAGTTTTCGTTGGAGATGCTGAAAATGACCTCTTCTTCCCCGGCGAAGCCAAACAGCTGGCTAAGAATCTCGGTGATCGCGCAACGTACTATTTGTTCAAGAACGAAGACGCTGCGGGTGAGCATTGCTCGGTCGGTGCTATAGAGCGCGTCAATCAGGTTGTATATGATTGGCTCGAGGACTTGATTGCTTCAAAGAAATAGGTGCTGGTTGTATTACCTACGGATTTATCAGAGCATTTAGCGAACTTTGATTTCGGGCCATGATCTCGGGGCTCACTATCTGCTCCTGGCTTAACACATGCCGATGAACTCATGACATTTTCAATACTATTAAGGACCATTGCTGGACAGTTGGGTACATCCAAATAGCTTAGAATAGAATCAACCTATTTCGAACTTGCCACCTGGTTAACAGCTTGACACTAACTGTACGCACCAAGCGCTTCCATGCCATCCGGAAGGTAGACGTGTTTCATATGCTATTGGCTCTGCACATCTTCTGTTCGTCTTGTGCTTGTTTTCGTAGCCTGCAGCATCCCGTTGACATCAATCCAAGCCAGCATTGCTCGTCTGTAGCGTGCGGTGCACTAGCACCGGGGCTTCGGGAGATCAAGCGCTCACCAATGAAAGCACAGGTTTTCCTGGCTGGAATATCCGAGTCTCTTGACTTAGAAGATTCTTTCTCCAGCCGCCCGCTTTGGTCATGAAAGACGTGGATCAATATGTCCTCTTAAGTCGCTTCTTAACCAAGTGATTCACTAGGAGTGGCAAGTTCACTGCGGATCAGCATGGATGGGCATCAAAACTCCAATGCGAGTACGCTTGTGGGCACGTAGCACCGATAATCCGCCTCTAGAGCCCCATGGCCTCAAAATGAAAGCCATAGGCAGCGGAGCAAAGCCACCGCAGTGAGGTATCGAAGCCCCGCCAGTGTGCGAGGTAGTGTCAGCTTGCGATTGCCGCAGTTACCAATTGCTAGGATCGCCGGACCATTACCGTTGGCGAGGGATGGCGCTGTGAAGATGGGGCATACGAATGAGGATCAGTTTGCTTGCGCTACGTCAGGGCGTCGGTGCCGGCTCATCCGATGGCGACACCACCAGAGCAGCCGAGGCCAGTCGCTGCACGTATCACTTTGCGGGGGGTTTCGAGCGATACCCGATACTGACAACCCCGGAGAGCAGAGATAACTGAGACGCCACAAGCTCAATGGAGCTCGGTGAGCTTCTGGACTCCGGAGCTTTCTTGCACAAAGCATGCTCACCCAAACCCCTAGCAAATCGGATGAGAAAATTGCAATCGTATTTAGAACACTGCTGTTTATTTCTTGGTCTCGAGCCTTTTGATATGAGAGCGGAACCTTTGACCATTCGTCGCCAGCGATTTCGTCCAAGCTCACGAATCGTATAGGTTGCCGGTTATCATCTCTCGACTTTGTCGTAGTCCAGACGGCCATCTCCGTAGGCGGGCAAACGTGAGCCGCATCTCTCTGGACCTAACATTATCTGGAACACCTCGATTCTGGTGTCATTCGAAGCACTCGGAAAATGGTACACGAATACAGAAGCATAATTCTAATGACGATGGAAGGTTGGCACCAATTGCTGGAGAAAGAGAGCCGCCGTCTAAATGGCTTGTCAGGTGTATTGAAGCTGGGAGAAGCCTTTTGCCTTGCCACCACTTGTGAAAGTTGTCGCTCCACTGTCCCGTCGGGAGGCGTCCCGGCAGTCGCTGTTACCTTCCCCGCATTCGAGACGGCGCATAGGCCAAGTTCAACAGCTCAGCAGCGCACACAGACGCAAAGGAATGGCGTACATTGAGCCGCGATAAACGACCTGCTTCACATCCCGCTGTGGATGCTATGGTGTTTGACCGCCCGCCAGTGGCAAGAGATGGGTGGCGCAAGTACACGTGCGGCCAAGGAAACGCGCCTCCGTGTAAGTGTTGTTGCCCAGGGTCAAGGGATTGTGTTCACGATGCGTACCGCCATGCCGCTCGTACGATAGACCAGTAGGCAATCGCACCTCAGACCTCGATGAATAAGCGACCGTTGTCCAGCATTGGGCTAGGCGAATCGATGAGCAGCTGTTGCGACGCGGAAGGGGCGGAGATGGAGGGTAAACATCCACAGTGGGAGCACGACTTCGCAACTGTACGGCCAGGCTCTCGAGCTAACCTCCCAATACTTTATGTTGGTGTTGGCCCCGCATCTGTTAGCACCGAACCCTGCTGATTCGCTTTCGTTTATCGTCCGCGTCAAACCCGTGGCGATGTGCATGGGCCATTCAGACCTGGATGTGCAACGACAAGCCCACGACCAGCCGCAAATATCTTACAGATCAGACGGCGGACAGCGTGTTCCATTTAGCTCTGGGAGAATCCAAGCAATGTCGTTTCGGAGTTAACTCCGGGTACGAACACCGTAAGACCAGAGAATGGAGTGCGAACAAGTCCAACGGCCAATGCCCGGATCAGTCGGTTGCCGCAATCAGCAACGGCGCCTCGCAAGCCACCAACGGCAATTACATCACCAGCTGTGGACCATGCGAGGAGACGGGAGGCCACACATTCGTCGACTCCTGGTCTAGAGAGCTACCCGCCGAGCTGCCAGCCCGACTTACACAGTGCTGCCATCTCCAGGAAGCTCATCATCGGCCCACCATCCCGAGAGATTGTGTCCAATTGTTGCTGCCAGCCGGTCCAGGCTACCAATACTAGGTATAAGGCGCAAGCCCTCTTCCCCAGATCGTTCGGTAAGGGCGCCATGATCGTCATGGTGGAGACGTGGGGAACAGCATCGATGGCATCCCGCGCGAGGCCCATCATTTTCATGCGAAGCTGCCAGTGAACCTGTCATTGTGGGTGTGCAGAGGATCGCCTTGTTGTCCTACCTATAACTGCGGGCCACCCATCAACTGCAGCTGCTTATACTTCTGCCTGATGCAACCCAGTGAACGGCTAGGAAGCTCATAAAACGGGAGTATTACTCGCTGGACGTGTCCATCTACGCAAAGATACCCTTTTCACGGCGTGCGACTATTACTTGGATCCAGATCAGACAGAGTCTCTGAAATAGGAGAGTCTAGAACAGCCCGTCACGGCAACAACTTACATCGCAATCACCGTATTACACACAACGTATATGATCGGGCTCGCCAACTAGCCATCATGAAGGGTCACGACGACGACACGGAGAAGAGGGTCGGCGACTCCGCCAACATCGAGCATGCGCCTCGCCGTCGGCGCAGCTCCTTCGGTAACATGGAGAACCTCTCAGCCATCTTCGAGAATCCCCTCAAGACGCGCTCGAAGGAAGAGCTCCTCGAAGACGTCGATGCCTTCTGTCACAAGTACCAGCTCACAGACTTCATCGATGATTTCCGCAAAGGCGCCCTCGTGGCACAGAACCCCGAATCCTTCCAAAAAATGCCCGAGCTCAACGACGAGGACAAGCGGAGAATCGAGCGGGAGACGACGCACCGCTGGAGTCACCCCTTCGTGCTGTATTGGCTCTGCGTCATGTGCTCCATGGCCGCTGCCGTTCAGGGCATGGACGAGACGGTCAACAACGGTGCCCAGGCGCTTTATTTGGAGCAGCTCAACGTTGCAGGCCCCAGCATCACCAGGTTCAACAAAGACATGCAGGATAGCTTGACGGGCCTGATCGTCGGCGCTCCGTATCTTTGTTGTGCGATTATTGGCTGCTGGTTGACGGAGCCTCTCAACGCGGTTTTCGGCCGGCGAGGCACCATCTTCATTTCGTGCTTCATTGCCGCCGTGGCGTCCATCTGGGAAGGTGTGGCCAACTCTTGGGTGAACCTGTTCATTGCTCGCTTTGTCCTCGGTTTCGGCATCGGGCCCAAATCAGCCACCGTTCCCGTATACGCCGCCGAGTGCGCGCCGGCTCCGATCCGAGGAGCCCTGGTAATGCGTGAGTTGCCCCATTCACAGACGACACATCGTGACAAGCAGCTGCTGACGGTTAGTAGAATGGCAAATGTGGACTGCTTTCGGAATCATGCTCGGCAACATCATGGGCGTCGCCTTTGGTCCCTCCACGGGCATCGCTGATGACTTGGGCTGGCGACTGATGCTTGGAAGCACAGTCGTTCTGCCAGTGATTGTCTGCATGCAGGTTTACTTTTGCCCCGAGTCGCCAAGGTACGTGGAAGTTTTCATGACTGGTCAAGATGGGTGCTGATGAGAATATGAAGATGGTATATCCAGCACAACAAGGTCAACAAAGCTTTTCGGTCTTTCCAGCGTCTTCGCTACACCAATATTCAAGCTGCGCGTGATACGTATTACACCTACGTCGGTGTTGAGCTCGAGCGCGAGGCCAATCGGGGCAAGAACTTGTTTACCAAGTTCTGGGAGCTGTTTTCCGTGCCGCGAAACCGCCGCGCAACGCTTGCTAGTTGGATCGTCATGTTTGGCCAGCAATTCTGCGGAGGTGTGTAACACTGTGACTCCAAGCTCAACCGAAAGCACAGATTTGCTAACCGTCTGCGCGACAGTAAACATCATCGCCTATTACAGCACCACCATCTTCGTCGAATCCAACTACTCTTTGAACTCTGCTCTACTTGCGTCCATGGGCACAGGCATCCTGAACTGGGTGTTTGCAATTCCAGCCCTCTTCACCATCGATCGCTGGGGCAGGCGGAATCTTCTGCTCTTTACCTTTCCCTTCCTTGCAATCACCTTGCTGTGGACGGGAATGTCGTTCTTTATCCCAAAGTCCAGCCAGGCGCGCATTGCCATGGTCACGACTGGCATGTACCTCTTCGAGGTCTTCTACTCGCCTGGTGAAGGGCCCGTTCCTTTTACGTACTCAGCCGAATGTTTCCCTGTCCATGTTCGCGATGTGGGCATGTCCTGGGCTACAGCAACGACGTGGTGCTTCAACTTCATTATATCCTTCACTTGGCCGCATCTTCAGAGCGCCTTCACCGTCCAGGGAGCGTTTGGGTGGTACGCCGGGTGGTGCGTCATTCTCTGGTTCCTCATCCTCTGGTTCGTGCCCGAGACCAAGGCTCTCACGCTTGAGGAGCTGGACCAGGTCTTCAGCGTCAGCACCAAGAAGCATATGAGCTACCAGACGAAGAACGCCCTCTGGCATTTCCGCAGATACGTTCTGCGGCAGGACTTGGAGCCCCTGCCGCCCTTGTATCGTTTGAAGCACGACGAGACCAAGGCGGCCTTGGACGAGGGCAAAGCGGCCCTGTAAGTGTGTTTCACGCCTTCATTCGCTAAGTTGTAGGCTGGGACAAGTGGACTATTGCCATGATACCTATTGTCGGAGGACGCTCTTCTTATTGCATGTAGTAGGAGACAGTATATTCTGCTTGGTGAGACAGTCAATTCGCACAATCTTTGTCCGAAATGCATGACCGTAAATATGGTATGGATGGGCCCGTCCGTGTTCTTTCTTGCCATTATTACAGGTATGGTCCTCATTTGCCCACGTCGGATCAATGTCAATGTCCACAGCGCCAACACACCCTTGGACCACTAGCATGCTCAGCCATGGCTACATAGAGAACAAAGTCACAGAGCGGTGAGATTATTACACGTAGATGTCCGACGAAAATCCATTGACTGGATAATAAAGCATCAGATGCGGCGAATGATTCAAGGGCTGGTTGATTGGTTCTGCGTCTGGCTGCCTGGAGATCAAGGGGCGTACATGTACTCAATCACACGTTCTGACGTTGGATCGCCGATGTAAGCACCCATATACCGCATGACAACCCGGTTCTATCACATCAAAAGGTCCCAACCGACAAGGCAGCAACATAATGCTGGCCTGCCGAGGTAGCGATCAACACTGTTCGAGAAACTTGAGAACCTACTGTGAGTCTGTCTCTGAAGCCTTCGATCGACACGCTATATAGCTGCTTGGTTTTTAACTACCGCAGGGGCGTCTAATAGACGTGCAGGGGTCCCTCCACGTAACATGGAGCTCCCAGTGTAGCGATCCATCGTATGTACCCGACGGGAGACAAGAATCGGTATCACGGAAACAAGCCTTCAATTAAAAGTCAATTTCTTGGCATAAGCGGTCCAATCTTGCAAGACAGCGACGAAGGCATTGAGCAGCTCCTGGCAATGCCAGTGAGAAAGGCCGCTGAGACTCGCGGTGTTTAGCTTGCAGATTGGCGTTTGGCGTTCAAGTCAACTCCGGATCCGCTCAACTCATCCCTCTCCGCTGCGGGTCCATTACACCACCTCCGGATTCCGGAGGCCAGCTTCATATGCGAACCGGCACATTTACCCCAGTTCGCACCACAGACATACAGTTCTCCTCCAAACCGGCCATCCTGGGCAGCTATGCCGCCTGCAGCTATGCCGCCCGTCCTCATCCTGGACGGTGGCCTCGGCACCTCCCTCGAGCAAAAGTACAACGTCGCCTTCTCTCCCGCCACGCCGCTCTGGTCTTCCGATCTGCTCGTCTCGGACCCGGAAACCCTGCTCGCCTGCCAGTCTGACTTTGGCCGCGGCGTCCCCGTCGACGTGCTCCTCACAGCCACGTATCAGGTCTCTATCGCGGGCTTCGCAGGCACCAAGACGGCTGCGCATCCGCAGGGCATTGGACCGTCGCAGATCCCGGGCTGCGTCGACGCCGCGGTGCGCATCGCCGCGCGGGCGACAGGCAAGGACGCCGAGGCAGCGGCAGCGGCTGTAGCTCTGAGCGTAGGCCCATACGGCGCGTGCATGATCCCCAGCCAAGAATACAGCGGCGCGTACGATGACGCGCATGCGTCAGGAGCGGCGCTGCATGAGTGGCATCTGGAGCGTATGCGCCTCTTCGCGGCGGTACCCCAGCTGTCGTCGCGGATCGGCTACCTCGCCCTGGAAACTATTCCGCGCATTGACGAGATCCAGGCGATGCGTCAGGCTCTCGACTCTGTCTCCGAACTAAAATCAGTCCCCTTTTGGACGTCCTGCCTGTACCCGGGCGATGATGAGGCGCTCCCCGACGGCACGACGCCCGAGAAAGCCGTCCGAGCCATGCTCGACCCTAAGCTCGCAAATGCCGTGCCGTGGGGTATCGGCATCAACTGCACCAAAGTATGGAAACTGGATGCCTTGCTGCGCCGTTACGAAGCTACGATAGCGAGCTTGCTGAGTGACGGCGTCGTAAAGGACTGGCCTGCCCTGGTGCTCTACCCAGACGGCACAAACGGTGAGGTTTACAACACGACGACGCAGAAGTGGGAGATACCAGACGGTTCCGCGCTAGAGAAGCGAGTCTCGTGGGAAGAGCAACTTGCAGAGGTCGTAAGAGGGACGAGGGAGAGAGGCGGGTGGCGGCAGATCATCGTTGGAGGGTGCTGCATGGCGTCTTCAGAGGATATAAAACGTCTTCGTGGTGTACTAGTCGGGGAATGATGACGCTCTCGTCCACCCCGTACCCCTTGAAATAGTCAAAGGAACACCGGCTACAAACCAAGGCCGCTGAGGTCCACGCTCGTCTGCTTCCCGCACATCATCTCCGCCATGACCAGACCTGTTCCCAAGGACAGTGAGATCCCCCACGGTCCATGTCCCGCCGCCAGAAACACACCCCCTTCGGCGCCGGCCCGCGTCTTCATTCCCCCACCCAGTTGCTCATCTTTCAACCTCGTAATGAACGGCGTCCCACGGCGTGTAACTGGCCGGAAGCACAGGCCCGCGCGCACGACGTCAAGCTCGCCCTCAGATGCGATGAGCCGCGCCGCGAGCCCCTTGAGCTCGTCGAGCGAGTCTTTCACCGGCGCCGCGGCCGTCGCCAGCGGTGGCAGCGGGATTTCTGGCGAGTTGACCGAGCCCAGCCAGATGACTCCGTCGGGCCGCGCGAACATCTCTGGTGCCAGAACGTCGTCCAGGTCGCAGAACACCGAGTAACACACCTTGTCCGCCTCATCATCGCCGCCGCCGCCGGGCGCCCGCATGACGAGAGAATGCCCGCCGAGGCTGCCCACGGGAACATTCACCGTCGCGCCTTTGAAAAGGGATGCAAAGACCTGTGGAGTCCACGCACCAGCCGACAGCAGCAGGCGAGTAGCTGGGATCTCCGTCTCCGACGACGAGTTCGTGTAGCCGATACAGACATCAGCCAGCTCGCCTCTCACGTCTGCCCTGATGGAGAGAGCCGTCGCCGGGTGGTGCACCTGGACCCCGGCGGCCTTGCACTGCTCCAGCAGGAACCGACAGAGCTTGAGGGGATCACTTCGCGGTTTCAGCAGCCAGCCACTTATAAGAGACGGCATTGAAGGAAGTCACTTACACCAAGGCGGTCCCCTGCCCTTGGTCTATCACTCTCACAGCATCCCCATGCACGCGCCTCAGCCACGGAATCTCTCCCTCCTTTTCTGCCTTGTTCCTCGCGACTCCTGCCCGGCTCGTTCCCTCGCTCAGCCAGTCCTCGCTGCTCTGAGAGGCAGCCGTCCCACCGCGGACATCGTAGCTCACCGTGACGCTCGTCGTATACCCCCATTTCTCACGACCGCCCTCCCTCTCAGCCAGCTTCCGGTGCTCCTCAAAGCTCAGCGCCCCGAGTTCGGCGGCCGAGGCCGAGTGCCAGTCCTTGGCGAGGAAGCCACCAGCGTAGCCCGAGGCGGAGGCGAACAGCTCCGGGGACGAGTCGACGAGGTGAATCGACGAGCCGGGCTGGCGCTGGGACAGATAGTAGGCCGTGGAGAGGCCGATGATGCCGCTTCCCAGGATGACGGTCGTCGCCATGATGTCTACTGTCTGTGCGGTCCCAGCGGCTCAACACCTGCTCGTCGCAATTGATGACGTCCCTTTGGCGACATGGACTTACATCGCAGAGGTCCCCACATTAAACGCCAACGACTGGCCCAGGGCTCCAGGGGAACCCCGCCAAACAGGCCAGCTCGGTTCCCCCACCTCACACATTCCATTCTCATTATCAAACATACCTGCATCGTGCAGCTCGAAACTGCGCAACGCACGACGCCGATTCGCCGCTTGTTCCATCCTGCCCTCAAGAGCCGCCTCCAGGTCGCAAGCCATGGCCGCAGCAAAGGTCTTCATAATCACCGGCGCCAGCAAGGGCATTGGCGCCGCCATCGCCCGGTACCTGCTGGCGCACTCTCACAAGCTCGTCCTGGCCGCGCGATCCGAGCAGCCGCTCAAGGCGGTGCAGAACTCGCACCCAAACCAGGTTGAATATCTGGCTGGCGACATGACAAACCCCGATGTGAATGAACACTTTTGCCTCGAAAGAAAGATATTTGTGTAAATTGAATCTGTCTGGCTGACTTTGATGAATGCAGATGCCCCGAAAACTAACGGACCTGGCTGTCAAGTCTTTTGGCAAGCTCGACGGCATTGTCATCAATCATGGCCTCCTGGTGACGGAGACGATTGACAGCTCCACGATGGAAGGGTGGAAGCATCTCTACGACGTCAATGTCTTTAGCTGCTTAGCCATGGCAGGTCTTCACCCAGCAACCACCTGGACGCGACTATTGACTGTTTGACAGGCCAAGGCGGGGATTCCAGAACTGCGCAAGTCCAAAGGCTGCATCGTATGGCTATCCTCGGGCGCAGCAACCAAACCATACACTGCGTGGGGCGCATATGGTTCCTCTAAGGCAGCCATCAACTCCATCTCGACACATATTGCCGTTGAAGAGCCCGACATCACCACCATCACCGTTTCCCCTGGCAGAGTGGATACAGACATGCAGGCTGTCCTTCGAGCAAGCGGCAAAGACACCATGAACAAGGCGCAATATGACACCTTCGTCGAGGCCTTCGAGCAGGGAAAGCTGTTGAAGCCTGAGCAACCAGGGCACGTAATTGCCAAATTCGTCACGGATCCACAGAAGAATCTGAGCGGACAATATCTCATGTACGTCTCGGCACAGCACACATCACTGGATGAGATACTGACAGGATAGCAGCTGGAACTCGCAGGAGCTGGCCACGTATCAAGAGTAGTGAGGCAGGTCCCTAGACTTCAGTGAGGTTAGCACATGTCCAACCATATAGAAGGCAATAATAGAAGTAGACAGAAAGATTTGCAAAGTCAGTCGAAAGATGAAAAGCTCTTAGTTTTATCCACATGGGTGCTTCAGTATTAGCATGGAATAAGTTTTATCATCACGCAAATGAAGATTGAGAACTGAACAAGATCGTCCCTACCTTTTCAGTGTTGCAGGGCGTGGCCACGAGGAGCAGCCAGACCGCCATCGTCCGCTTGCACAGCATGCCCTCATCTCGACCCTGCGTGCCGTACGAGGGACTCCTATGAAGCCATCGAATGCATCCGTTCTGACTAACTCGTTATGAAAGCGACCGATAGCAAAGCAATCGGCCACGATGCTCGTCGAGCCGCTACTTAGCGGATTCGCATGTCATGGTGCCTATTCGAGATCCTGTCAGCTTCGTGGCTTCTCCAGCGTGCCGTCAGGAAAAGGGAAAACGCGAAACGCGTGCGCTGATCAGCCATGTCTATTTGGCATAAGACTGTGTCTATCACCACGGAAGGCTTGTCGGACCTCCTCAGACTGGGGCGACAACGTATCTCATCATTGAGCGCACGAGATCGGCTTGGGGACGGATAGAACCGCTTACCTCTCAGCGAGCCATTGAACCATGGGCAACAACAATCGGCACAAGACGCGTGGCGCTGGCCATGCTGCTTGTTGCTCAACGGAGCATGCGAAAGAGGAAGAGGATTGAGCAGCTCGCAGCAGGAATTTTTTCGCTTTTAGTCTGGCGGGTCCCAGTGGCACGTGCGCCAACCGTTCTAGCGCCCTGCGCGTCCCCCTGTAGCTGGCCCTTGGGAACTATAAACCACCGTGGCTGCCCCACCATCGCAGCTCTGGCATCCCGCTCCCGTCATCCATCTCCAACGTCGGGCCTCAATTCTCCCCCGCGCCTCACCGTCTTCGCCAGCCTTTGTAGCGTCAAGCCGCTCGAATTCCGCGTCTCTCTGGCCTGAGGCCTCGCCTGCAGCTCCCGCAGCACCCGTCGAACGGCCCTCGCTCGCGTAAGGTAGCTGTGCGCAACGCCACTCGGTCCCAACACGCCGTTGTACATGCTCCGGTCTTGTGCTTGTACTCCAGCTGCCAACCGGCCCCCCTTGCGCCAACATGTCGGATCACGAGTTTGGAGGTGAGTTCAGCGTAATGCGACACGTGCTTTTGCTCCCCTTTGTATATGCGTGCCGCAATGGACGCGAGCTCGTGGGCGCCGGAGCTGCCATTTGCCCATCTGGCGTACCTCCAGTCACGAACCGCGTAGGTCACGGGAAATCCACGAACATGGCATGACCTTCTCCCGCTAAAGTTGCGACGAACGATGTTTGCTGCGATTTGGGACAGTCTTGTTATAAGTAGCGTTCGTTCCCTTGCTTGCCGGCTCAAGCTCCTCAAGCGTTGTTCTTCAATTCTCGTGCCCGTCCATTTGTCTCCAATATGGCACCAAAGCCGGCGCAAGATCGATATTGGGACCGTTTCGACTGTGGCCTGACCTCTTGTTGCGTTCTTCTTTAGCCGTTTTCGTTTTCGGGAGTGTTGCTGACACTATAGCAGGGAACGATGACTTGTCACTGCCAAAAGGTACGAATTCTTGCGCATTATTTGCGTAATAATTGTTTTGCATAATAGGCTAACTTATTGCAGCAACGGTCCAGAAGATTGTCGGCGAGATTCTGCCCGCCCAAGGCGGCGTAGCGTTTGCCAAGGAGGCTCGAGACCTCCTCATAGAATGCTGTGTCGAGTTCATCACTCTCATTTCCTCCGAGGCAAATGAGATTTCGGAAAAGGAGGCCAAGAAGACGATTGCTTGTGACCACATCACCAAGGCGCTTGAGCAGCTCGGCTTCTCCGACTACGTACCGGCCGTGCTCGAGGCCGCCGCCGAGCACAAGGAAACACAAAAGGTAGCACGCCTGTCCACCGTACTTGGTTGAAATGTTTACTGAGGTTTTCTTCGCAGGGACGCGAGAAAAAGCAAGACAAGTTTGCCAACAGTGGCATGTCCATGGAGGAGCTCGCGCGCTTGCAAGAGGAACAGTTTGCCCAGGCGAGACAACGACACACGTGAGAGACTTTGTTTTACGGGAAAGGGCGTCGCGGATGGCATTGCTTTGGCGTTGAAACAAAAGGATATATGGGCAACTTGGGTTTTGCGATGGGTTCTTGTCGTCGAAGGTGTTGGAAGGTAGCGCAAGCGTATCGGCAGGATTTGCTGCGCCGGCTCAGGTAGATGGCGGTCAGAGACAGGTCAAACGCTCAAATGCATGCATTTCATGATACAATTTCCAGACTCAGACATGGCCTTGCATGAAGGGAGAAATCGCACGTCGGCATGATTCTGACGCCTGTTGATGCAGAGAAAGGAGCAGGCAGCAGAGACGAACGAGCGACACATCGCCAACACCACCAGTCTTGTCGGTCGGAAATGGTGGTCAGCTGGTTAACTGATTGGCTGACTCGTAGCCCCCAGCTTGTTCTGATTGCGACTTATCGATAAGCCGACGTGGTGATGCAACACCGCAGAATATCCCAGAACATTCACCTGGCCATCATATTCAGCGTTGACGTCGCACTCTTGTTAAATTCGACCTCGTGTAACGGATCTCCTAGCCGCAATCATAGGTCGACGCCGCCGCAACCGTCACAAGCCCGGGCTTCACGTCCCGCGCTGGCTCCGCCGCATCATGGGCCAAGACGAATCGTCCATCGTCGACGACTCTGTCGCGCCGCAGAGTCTCTCGGCCAGGACGCTGCCCGCGGTCGCCGAGTACATCAATAGCGGGAGCAAGAAGAAGATTGTGGTTCTTACGGGTGCTGGCATCTCCACGGCAGCTGGCAGTACGTTGGGCTCATCCTTGGACCCTCGAGGCGGAAGACTAACAATATCCTCAGTTCCCGATTTTAGATCACCGAAGACGGGCCTCTACCATAACCTCGCTCGCTTGGACTTGCCCTACGCCGAGGCTGTCTTCGACATTGATTACTTCCGGCAACACCCCGAGCCTTTCTACGTGCTCGCACAGGAGCTCTACCCGGGCAAATTTCACCCAACCGTCTCCCATGCCTTCATCGCACTGCTCGCCCGCAAGGGCCTCTTACAGATGCTCTTCACGCAAAACATTGACTGCCTAGAGCGGCGCGCTGGCGTCCCCGCCGAACGGATTGTGGAGGCTCACGGAAGCTTTGCGACACAACGATGCATAGAGTGCAAAATGGAGTATCCCGACGCCGATATGAAGACGCACGTCTTCAATGGCAAGGTTCCCAAGTGCATGGAGGCGGGTTGTACTGGGACAGTGAAGCCAGATATTGTCTTTTTTGGGGAGCCGCTGCCGTCAGCGTTCTCGCAGAACTCGTTCCATACCTCGATGGCGGACCTGGTGCTCGTCATCGGGACAAGCCTCTCAGTGTATCCTTTTGCGGGCCTTCCCGAGCTGGCCAGAGACGACACGCCCCGTGTGCTGTTCAACATGGAGAGGGTAGGTCGGCTAGGTGGCAGGGCCGACGATGTCATCCAGCTGGGGTCTATTGACGATGGTATCCGAGAGCTTGCCGATGAGCTTGGTTGGAGGGATGAGCTGGAGCAGCTGTGGCGAGAGGTTGTTGGAGGCGATGAGGCGGAGCGGCAGCTGCGGAGCCAGAAGAAGCACGACGAGGAGGTAGAGGAAGAGGTGCAGAAACTAACGGAGGTTATCGGGGCGACACTCAATCTGGACGACACGGAGGGCAGCGGAGAGGCACCCAAAGAACAAAACGAAAGCCAGACGCATCAAGAAAAGGGTGAGAACGATGAGAAGAGCGCCACTCCCCGGGATGAGCCACCAGAGGCTGCAGAGACGAAAGAGGCCAAAGAGGCCAAAGAAGCCAAAGAGGCGAGAGAGACGCAGCATGTTGACAATGCCCCAACCGCGGAGCCGACCAAGTTGTCTGATCAATCGCAAGAAGCGATCAAAGATAAGCTCGCGTCAGCTGGTCTGTCACAAGAGCGAGGGCAAGAGTGAGAGCCATGAGAAGCATCTACTCTGGCCTTTATAACATGAAGTTGGGTTTGTCACCAAATGTTTTGTGCACATTCCTATAGACCTTGACGGTACGAAGAGAAATGATTATCAACAGGATACCTTGCTGAAACTGGTGTATCAAACTAAAAGTCTTCTTTCAATCCACTATGTGCCACGCCCCAGAGTTCCCGAGGGACAGGCAATTCCGCTAGGCGCTCGTGACGACTTACATGTTTAGAGCCCACTGTCTATCTGGTCCGGTATATTCGTATTCGTCCAGTTCGCCCACTGACGGCACGTCTCCGCAACAACACTTGGCGGCATCATCTTTTGCACCGCGTCGACACCCGTGAGGAACTGCGCAAAGAGGCCCGCAGAGGCGTGCCACGCAATGTGGCAGTGGAAGGGCCAGACGCCTAGACACGCTTGCACGTCAGCGTATGCTTGTGTTGGCCACATCGTGGGCGGTTCACGCTTACCAGGATTCTCAGAAGCGTCAAACTGTATTACCAGATGTCCCTTTCGGCGCACCTGTATGACATCTCTGCGCTGCGGGTTGTGTGCATTCACAATCGTGCCATCCCATTCGCCCTCACCCTCGTGCAGGATGTACATGTTGAAGCCGTGCAGATGCATGGGGTGGCTGCGCAGCGAGATATTAGTATGTCTCCTGACTAGTGCAAGCTGCAGGCTTAGAGCACTCACGCAACCGGCGTCAGGTTCTTTACGAGCACTCTCACACTCTTGGCGTTTTGAGTATTCTTCACATTCCACTGTTCCTCAAACGTAAAGTTGCCAAGGGTGCTCAGCAGCAGCGTGGGGCTGTTGTAGTTGCCCCGGAAGTCCACGCCGTCAAGGGACCACAGTGTCACGCCGCTCTCATTCTGGAACAATTTCACCTCCATCTCGTACGTCAGGTCCGGCTCCGGCAGCCGCAGCTTCATCTTGGGCCTCGTGAGCCCGAGGTCGTCGTTGGCGCATGTCCCTGGGTCCGGACGGTCCAAGGCCTCCGACTGCGGCACCTCGGTCTCGTTGGCGCCATCGTAGTAAATGGCCGCGCGGGCATAAGGTTGGTTGGCAAGGCTGCATGGCTCGGAGATGTTGGCGCGCATCCAGTACGCGTCGAGATTGCCATTTGCCTTGACGAGAACGTCGGTGCGCTGTCCGATACCGAGCGTCACGACCTCCGTCTCGTATGGCTCGACAGTAACAAAGTCGTTGGCGATGACGGTCATTTTGTGTCCGTCAATGGAGAATCTCTGTAGTGCCTCGCATCCCGCGTTGATCAACCGCAGGCGATGCGTCTTGCCGCGCTGAAACTTGAACTTGGAGATGCCGGCGTTGCTGTTGCATGGCGTCCCATCATCTGCGGGAAGCTTGGAGCAGTCGAAGTTATTCTTGCCGTTGATGAGATTGTTATCAGATTTGAATGGCTTCGCATGAGGCTTCATGGTCTCCTCGACAAGATCATAGTACTCTTTATGATACCAGTCGGAGAGTATTACGGGGCCAAGGTCTATGTCATAGTGCTGATCATGGGGTCCGTGGATCACCATGGGTCCTAAAATACCGCCAGCCATCTGGGCCGAGTAGTGGGAGTGGTACCACGTGGTTCCGTAGAGGTCGGCGTCGAAGGAATATGTAAAGGACTCGCCCGGAGGAATAGGACACTGTGTCACAGCTGGGACACCGTCTTCCCATGGCTGAGAGACGTGAAGGAAGCCATGCCAGTGAATGGCGAGGCCCTCTTCTGGAGCACTGATGTTGTTGTGAACGGTGACCTGGATAGTATCTCCCCAGTTTGCCTCGATCAGTGGTCCTGGAAAGGCTCCATTTACCAACAAGACACCTCGCTGATATCCATCCGGAGCAATGAAACTTCGGCTGACCGTAAAGTCGTACGATCTGATGACGCCGGTGCGTGGGTGTTGTTGATAGTAGTTGGTGTCAAGATCCAGGAGACTCCAGGGGTAACCGTTTGGCAGCGGATTGTTGTCTAAGAAAATGGGTAGCGAAGGGGCCATGAGTGTCCCTAACAGCGACCCCCTTGGCAAGTTATCAGCTTATTTGCGGTCTATGAGTGCGTGAAAGGCTAAGGGCATACCCGTTTGTCATCTGCTGCGAGAGCTCGCTGGTAACACCTCGCGCCTCGAAGGTCCTTAACGCGCCCTCCCGCATCATATGGCTGCTTGCTACCCCCATGATAAATTGAATGCGGCAAAATCAGCTCTGATAAGCTTGCGATCTCAGCTGTCGTATTGGAGCAAGCGCGATGCTGTACAACAAAGCATTGCAATGTTGTATGTACAAGGCCGCACTCCAATGTCCTTCGAAATTATTTCTCTGTTGAGAACGAAAGAACACATCAAAGGCGGAGTGCAACGCTGTCCTAGAAGGTCAATTCCAGGGATCAGGCAGCTTGTTCAGGCAGTTTGTTCTGTTAAGTAGACAAAGGGGTAAGGCACACAGCCGCGTTGCTGTTCAAGTCATATCACGTAAATAATCGAAAAGAGACGTGAGAGGTAACAGAAGTCCTCTCAATAAGGTGCGAAGGAAACAACTCCCTCCATTGAACTTTGAACGGCTCCTGAAAGTGCAAAGCGCGTGAGGGGCCATCTGATCATATGGACCAAGACATCCCATTTATATCCATAGCTTGTCAAAGCCCCTGCCCTCGAAAGGCTCAACCGGTACCCCATGCCAACGCGTGGTCAAGGGTCTGTCCGTTTGTCCCGTCACGTCGGGGCTTCCCAACGCTTTGCTGCGCCAACCACCTGCAGAGGGTATGCTGCAGCGGGGGTGCAAGGATTCCGAAGCCCCGACGCGTCAATTGACTTGCGACATCTTCAATTTTTGGTCCTTTTGCTCCAGTCTGCCATTAGGGCCATGATAATAGCTTCAAATCTAGGAAGAAAATGACTATTGCCCTTACACGAAGACTAGGGTTGTGATATATCCCGAAGTAAGGACGCCGTTACGCCTAGTCGCGCTAAAAGAATACACCCGTCCTGAATCCAGTATGGGCAATCAAGAGCAAGCCGATTGCCATGACATCGTACCGTGGAGGTCGTTCATGATGTTTGAGCAATCGCATAACATAAGCGGAAGTTGCACTAATTCATGTCGCTGCGAGTCCATATGCAAGGCTGAGAGGGGGTGGGGTGATGGGAGAAGTGACTGCTCACAAGAGATGTGTAGTTTATTGCTTAGGCATGGTCATTTCCCGACGGCCAAGTCCTCGTTTATGTGCGCCATCAGTGCCGGCCGCTGGCTCCGGCCGTTGGTGCAGGTCCAACATCGAGCGCGGTCTGCAGCACGTTGCTTCATGCAATGGTGAAAGTGACAGGTAATGCGCGTCGGGAGGGGCTCGAGAGCCGGCAAGCTCCCGAGAGTAAAGTCTCGGAAATATTTTTGCCATGCTCCAAAGTACAAGCCGCCCATGCTGTTGGTTGAACTCGGATTTGACCAGCATCATCCATGATATGAGGTTGCACCGCATGCGGCGCAATGCACATGCCGAACCTTTTCAGGATCAACCAACGGCCAGTACAAATCGGGCGGAAGCTCGTATGCAGGTGCTTCCGGGCATCTTAAGGGGCCCGCGGCGTCCGTGCGGTGAAGATTCAAGTCTTGTTGACGTCGTCATTTCACGGACTCGTGTCGACCCTGGAGCAAGTGGTCGTAGTTCACCAACAGCAACCCAACCCACACCACACTCAGGAAGCAAGGGTGGTTGTCATGGTTCCTTGCGGTATGTGGTCATTTGTCACCCCAGAAGCCATGCGACAATTAAGGTATTTTAGTTGTGCCAACCAAAGAACGTTTATCTCCAGCCGTCCCGGGTACAACGCTCCCGTCGTGGCGCTGCAACGCGACCCATTGAATGACCAGCTCTCACGGAGGAGCTCCGATTGCACCGAAGATGACTGCGTGAAGCAGCAAAAGGTGCCAGCCTTCGGCAGCTTCGACCTACCGCTGACAAAGGCAGAGCTTGATCCCGTTGGCCAACGAACTGCCGGAGGAGCCGAATGACAATGGTCGCTGCATACAGAACTCGTATGATTGGGGATATTTCTTCAATACGCTGCGGATGCTGAAATGGACTGGACTTCCGTTCTGCATTTCAGCGTGCCCGGGAGAGAGCCGATTCCGGGAAAGCTGGTCGACAGTTGTTGGCCGGACTTGAAATAGCAACTTGAGAGGCACATCGTTTTTTCATTGTTCCTGCCGACGAGGTATAGGCACTTGGACCGGCTTGGGACGAGCTTGCGATTGGTGCAGGAGCTTGATGCAGGAGCTTGCAACGAGTGCCAGGCCACGGGATGAATGACGAACATAGATGTGACCGAACGAAAGCCTTGACGTACAAGCTTGACACAAAGCACGGTACGGAAGGCTCGAAGCACAGCAGACGGCAGAATTTCGATCGAGTCATCTGCATGAGAGGTGGCAGGGCCGGCGGCAGGGCCTTTTTTCGGGGCAAGAAAGCCTCGTGACGGTTGACGATTGGTTGGCGTCGGCAAAGGGCTCTTATAGCCTGCCTCGCAATTGGTGTGCAGATACAAGGAAGCGGTCGTAACTGACCTGCGATGCCTCGTTATTTTAGAGACGTCTGCAAAGAGCAAAAGGCAACAGGTATTCAGTCCCGACGGGATCAGAGTTTCGGATGGTAGTTCACCTTCTTTTTCTCGTGGAAGAAAAAGCATGGCCTCCTCGACCCTTTCCATCACAGGTAAGCCAGGTCTAGGTAGCTCTCTTGTTCCCACGGGTGCATGGAACATTTGGAAGTCGACAAAGGTTCAATTCACAAGCCATTGGCATATTGTTCCTAAAAAAGGCCGAAGATGTGATGTTGTAATATACAGAGAGGTTTGTGGTAAGCTACCACTGTACACTGATTGTGGCCGATCTCGGCGGGTATAGCTCGTCCGTCTTCCGTTCGTCACGTCGATTTCCGCCAGGCAGGGTTGGCCATCATTACAATGGGTCGTCGCTGTGCTCGCATGTACATCTCGTGCATCTTGGGATCGGCATCGGACCGGATCACGCTGCCGATAGACATGAAGAAGCTGGTTACGCACGTTAGTTACGGGGCAGCAGCCGCCAGAAGTATTCGGACTGACCCGAACGTTGCGCCTGAAGCGCCCATATATTGTCCAAGCGTTCTCATGATGCCTTGTGAGCCAGCACCGTAGCGGAAGATGTTGACGGTTCCTGCGGTAGGTTAGCGGCGGGGTCGGCGCCGCGGTCAACTTTCATGCAGACGTACCAAAAATGAAGCCGATAATAACTCCAACAGCTGTTCTACCGTCAGCAAGGCTGTTGCAATAATCGTGGCGTTCCGATAATCATACTTCCGCCCATCATGGCACCCATCTTCACTGCAGTCCATGGTCAGCAACGTCCTCAATAGTAAGCCTTGCAACTGGAGGCGCACGTTTGTCCACGTTGGAGGGGGCCTGCTGGCCACCCATGTTGACTGGCGCGACGGCAGGCATTGTGCTTGACTCCTTGGCTTGCTTCGGTTTGTTAAGTGGCGTCTCTTCGGTGAGATAGGTTGGGGATCAAGCCGATGTTGGACTCTTTACGGCCCAAGTTTCGTATCCTGTGCTTCCTAGAGCCTCGTGTGATTCCGAGGCTTGGTTGGATGCTGCGCACGATTACGGAGAAGCCGGCAGAATGTTGATGCGGGTAGCCAACGGCCCCTCACAGTGCAGATTCGCTACTCAAATAGCTTATTCTTACTGTAATATTTCGTCACGTGAAGCGTGGTCATGAGCCTTTGACGGGGCCAGCTCGCTGTTTGAACGACCAGAAGCTGCCGTTTGTGGCCTGTTTCGCGAATGCGTAAGTGCTTGAAGCGTCCTGAGGGCCCCATCGGTGTGCTGCGTTGATAACGAGCGGAGCGTTCCCTGAGACTTCTGTGGCAACTCGCAGCACTGTCTGTGGCTCCAACGGCGGCGCACCAACCAGCAGCTAGCCAGGACTGGACTGGGGACAGACGACTCCCAATCTCCCCTTCAGCTCAAACTCCGTCCGAGCTTGACGTCTACGATCGCCCCAACTCGATCATCACTGTCGAAATTTCATTTCAGGGTACGTTGCTGCACCACCTCTGAGCCTGTACGGACTGCCGCGAGCCATTGTCGACACGCTCTCGCGCGTTGTGCTGTCGCCAATTGGCTTGCTGCTCTCGTCGCTCCTTTCGGCCCCCGTTGACTTGCTGACGGCCTTTTTCCAGCCTCATCGCATCGCCAGCATCGAGGGCCCGACCGACAAGCACGCGTCGACTTACTTCTACAGGCCCTCATACTGCCCTGCGCTCCCTCGCCTCTGCCTCCGCGTCGTCTCAAGGGCGCCGGAGTAGCCCAGGCCGAACGAGGGACGCGTACCGAGCATCTGGTCTTGCCCGGCAACGAGACGGAGCAAAACCGACGACTCCACATCCCCTTCGTGTCAGCCGATCCACAGAAGCTACGTGTGAATCTTCCTCATGACCGCCGTCGCGAGCCCCCCGACCTTTCCTCAGATTTCAGGGCCAGCATGGGGTACGCTTAACGGCAACGGCCCCATGAACCCCGACGACGTGAGAGGCATGTTCGCGCCACGCAAGCAAGTCTCGCGATCCAACTCGTCGTCCTCCGTCTCTTCGACTTCGTCAAACACCACCGTCGCCACGAACGGGTCTCAGTCCAATGGCACGCCGCTGTCTGCCTCTTCGGATCTGAGCCAGTGGTCAGGCAGCGCCGGTCCCCGAAAGCGGCCGCAACCGAAGCAGCCTTGGCCAGCGGGAAAGGCGGACGCCCAGTCAGACTTTTCGAGGCTACAGGCTGGTCGACCCAACAACATGGCAGCTCTCCATAATCAGATGCAGCCAGGCCCTGGTCAGCCACAGATGGTACAACAACCCGTCATGAGGCCCATGCCTCCCGAGCAGTTTCCCCAGGGCCAGCCAGTGCTGTATCTGCTCTCGCTGAATGGCACCTTCGAAAGGAAAACGATTGCCGTTCCTTTTGCTCCCGAGAGCCTCCGGATCGGTCGGCAGACCAACCAAAAGACGATCCCGACGCCCGCCAACGGTTTCTTCGACAGTAAAGTGCTGTCCAGGCAACACGCTGAGATATACGCGGAGCGCAACGGCAAAATCTTCATCCGAGACGTCAAGTCATCAAACGGCACATTTGTCAACGGAACACGCCTCTCGCAGGAGAACCGAGAGTCGGAACCGCACGAGCTGCAGACTGCCGATCACCTTGAGCTTGGTATTGACATTGTCAGCGAGGATCAGAAGACTGTGGTCCACCACAAGGTGGCCGCCAAGGTTGAGCATGCTGGCTTTTTGAGCAATACCAACAACGTCATGGATATGAACTTTGGGGATCTGGACCCAGCAAATGGAACCATGATGATACCTAACGGCCACCTCCAGATGCGAGGGAGGCAGGCCGGCAACATGCCGATGGGCAACAACGGAGGGCGTATGATGCCCAACGGTGGAGCCATAGCATCACAGGTCAACGGAATGGCGCAACAGCGGCCTTTCTTTCTCGCGCCTATTGCTACTGACCAGATTCTGAAACGGCTGGCCGTGAGTGCACCAAGCCTAATTATCCTAGTATGTCTCTTTGCTGACCACGAGAGCAGAATGAGATGAGAAGCGCACGAGTGCAGGCACAAGATTTGAGCCGCACGAACCAGTTTGTCAACACCTTGCTATCCAAGGACGACATCAAAGACCTCGAGAAGCCTGATATCCCGGAGCAATCGAAACCTCTGCCGGTGATAAACGGAGGCATGCCATTCCGATCCGACGCCAAAACTCGATTTTCCGACCCGCCTGCGCCTCCTCCGCAGCAGCCTCTGCCCGAAAAGCCTGATGTGCCGTCGTTGAAGCGCTCACCGACCGAGCGGCCCAAGTCTGGCCCACCGAACCCCTCGCCTGCCCGGCAGGAAAATTTGAACCAGATCATCCAACTCACCGAGGCATTGAACAACGCCAAGCGTGACTTGGACAGTCAGACTTTGCGCATGCAAGAACTGGAGATTATGCTTATGAAGGAACGCGAGGCGCGGGAATTGGCAGAGGACTTGGCCAGACGACTTGAAGAGTCTGCAAGTGCTCAAATGAATGGAGTGGCGAAGGCGGAAGCTTCAGAGCTTGTCGATGACGTGTCTGAGCCGCCCGCAGAGAAGCAGATGCCAGAGTCAGCGGAGATTCAGACGCCATTCGAAGCCACCGCCGAGCCGGCTGCAGCCGAAGAGACGGCGGCCGCTCTACAGTCACGCATTGACAGTATGGATGAGCAGATGCGAGACTTGCGAGATCAAATGGACTCTTGGAAGCAGCGCTGCGAAGCTGCAGAGTCGGAACGGGATGAGGGAAGAAAGTCGCTGGCCGAGATGGTTCTTCAACTCAGAGCCGAAGAGGACCGACGGGTCGCGGCTCAAACGAAGAGCCGGTCGAGATCGAGAAAAGGTCACTCCAGGCAGCGAGACGAGCCCATCAATGAGGGTCCCTCTGCTGGGACACAAACGTTGAAGCAGGCGTCAATCCACGAGCAGTCGATCACCTCGACTTCGACTGGCGGTTCGGAAGACGACCCGGCGACGCCATCGAGAGCCAACACTATCGTCCCGATGGCAACCCATAGAGTTGCTTCGGGACCGCACCTCGACTTGCAAGCCGGGCTGCCGTACGCGTCAATGCTCGGCGTGGTGCTCATCGGCATGGGCTTGATGGTGTATATAAATGGCTGGCAGCAGCCTCCTTCGCGGCTGGAAAGATGATTCCAGGTGCAGGATCGACGCGCAACCTCGCCAACCCGAGCAAGTCTGCCAACGGATTTCTTGAGCGAAATGCTGTTTCAAGGCAACAAGCACAGCAGCAGCTATACAAGCCCTGTGCAAGACGAAGAAACGATATGATCATGACGAACATACCTGGGTCGGGCTGTACCCTTTCCTTTGTGCACGTACTGACTCAATTTGGCCCTCTTTCGACTGTGTTACTATAGAGCCAACGACGATGGGATGTTTCAAGGCTCGCAGGGGAAATGGAAATTATGAAACCGGGCATGGACCAGCGGGCGAGCAGGACTGGGCTGGCGTTTGACCTTTGCTGTGTTAGCTATGCATTGATTAAGCGCAAAGCGGAGCGGGATGCAAGACGAGGTGGTGAGAGTTGTGACCTTTGACCGCGCTTGGACAATAGTCTAGTCTCATGACACCATCATCAATCCATCTTATGCATAAATCAGGGTGAGGTCTGGGCGCCTCGATTCACTGCAGTGTGCGTTGCAATGTGTCGCCTGTATATTCCAAACAGGCAACGTCCATTCGCCCGGACTGAGGTTCGGTTTTGCTCGGTACGTAAATGAAACGAAGATGATAAAGGAGACGCAGGAGACGATGACTGCTGCTCATGCGTTGGAGGTGCTTGAAAGCCGCTACAGGGTAAGTTCTCTCCAAAGTGGTCCGGTGCAGCATCAGCAGATGAAGGCAAGTCTCACTGGCGGTGTTCTGTAGTGCATCCAACATTTTATACCAGCCGGACGCCATCTTCTGCTCATGAATCACCACAGCCACTGGCTTGGCCTTGCACAATAGCATCTTGGCATGATCCCTTCATCTAAAGGCGGACGTCCAAGCTCACCGGGCCGCTCTAGCTTCGAGGTGCCCGAGGCGGACCCACATAGATCCGACATCCGCAGGGCGACGCACGGGCCAGCAAAGCTCTCGGATGACGCTGGATCATGCGTCTTTTCGTCCAAATTTTGAGCTCCTGCATCCGACATCGCCACCCACGACAGCGTAATCGACAAGCTCCGGCTGCTACGAGAGGCACAACTGTCATCATACACGCCGCCACTGCATCCAACGAATCGCACCCTCAGCAGTGACACCGCCATGCCGACGTTTCAGAGCAACAAGTTTCGCGGCTCGGGCGACGCCAGCAAGCTTGGCATGCGGTACCGCGCGCTCATGAACAAGCACCCTTTCCTGACGTTTGGCCTGCCATTCATGGCCGTCGTCATCGCCGGGTCGTTCGTGCTGACGCCCGCCACGGCGATCCGTTACGAGCGCCACGACCGCAAGGTGCGGCAGATGACCAAGGAGGAGGAGCTGGGCGTGCGTCGATCGGCGCGCAAGGTGGACATGAAGGAGGAGTACTACGTGAGTTTGCATATGGCGACGCAATGATGCAGCCGACTTGACGGGCGTGCGGCTAACGTGGGTGTGATGGGCAGCGGCTCGCCGGCAAGGACCTGGACAACTGGGAGCAGAAGCGCGTGGAGCGACTGCCGGGCGAGAGCGACGGTATCCTGCGATGATGCAATGGCCAGGACTTCCGATCCAAGCGGCCGTCGGGTTGCACGCCGAAGGGACAAGGGGCATCCCTGCCGTCAGGGCAAGACGACACCATCTCGCCGTGCTGAGGACCAAAAATACTTGTACGCGACCGAAACGAGCAGAGCGCGTGCGGAACTCGGCGTCTTGTGAAGAGGCCTTTTGCCTCGGCAAGACAGATAAAGAGGCCTGCTGCGTCGAGCAAGATGGGTGGATCAGTGCAGTTGCAGGGCAGAGCGCTCTTCAAATCTGTCTGTGACAAGACCCATCCAGTTCAGGACTGATGGATGATGACATGAGCGGGCGATCAGGTTATGGGCTCGTCAATGATTCGTTTTGGGGACTCGGGACGGGTGTTTCAGCGAGTGGCGGCAGCGGCGATCACGACAGGGAAACCATCCCCTCTTTGGGCGCTGAAAGGAGGGACTACGAGTTTTCCAGGTCGATCTATTCCTTGCCGGTAATCGAGGCTGACGGTACTCCGTACGAGTACCTTGAGCAACGTGGTGCCCGGGGAGTGGGGTGGCTGGGTGACAAACGTGCATCAACTCCCACGCCGCAGCCAGGGTCGATGAGATCGTCGGGAGAGGGTGGGCCCGGGGTCGGTGATCGGCAGAGATGAGGGCGATAGGGCACAGCGTGCAACGGGCTCTCCGAAAGGCCTGTCTGCCATCCATGCCTGCGCACGTACAGGGACTTCGGACGCCAGGGACTGGAGCTGGACCCGGGAATCTGGCTTGAGTGGCCTGGCCAAGCTGACGACGGTGCGTGCGGTGGACACCGCAGGGCGTCGATGTCCGCTAGGGTGTTTGTTGGCCCAACACCTCAAAGCGTAATACCTGGTAATCACAACCACTCGTCGTCGGCAAGACACTTTCGTGATCCAGCGCAATCAGAGCTGCCTGCAAACTCAATTCAATATCTCAATTTCGTATTCGGCGTCTAGACTTTCTCGTGACAGCGCCCGCCAAGACGCGGGCGCGGATGCTGACACTTCCGGGAGGAGCGATAGGAACTTCTGCGTGGCTGGCTCTCTTCGAAGTCTGTACACCTTTTACCCGCCATGGTGGTGTGCAGCGCGGGCAGCGGGTAGCAGCCACGACGGTTCGTCAGGGACGCCAAGTTTGGTAGTCCCCCGCGACCCCATTTGACCTCCAGGCTACCTTTATCGCGCCGCTTGCTAGCCCTACAGCGTTGTCAATCGTTCTGGCCGTGGCTGTCGGGATTTCCGTCGCTCTCGGGATTTCCACGATGCTGAGATTGAAGCGTTTTCCCATCCACGCGGGGACCACTGGGACGTATGCTCAGAAAGGGCCGTACTTTGTCTGCTCCTTTCGAACTGTTGACGCAGGATGCTGCGAGTGATAACCAAAAACCCACCAAATAAACTTCCACGTCCGACTGTTGGTGTCACTTCGACGCCTCAAAACGAGCCGAGGTCTGTATCACGAGGCCCTGAAATCGATGCTCTCATCAGAAATCGCATGTCTTCCCAGCACAGGCCGTACCCCGGAGCGGGGACAGGCTCGGCCGGCTCGACTTCTGAGATCCGAGAGTGGAGACGCTACTCTGCCGGCACGGCCTTGTTGCCGTGGCGTCCAGCTGAACCGGCATCTAGCTGGGGCGGCTAGCCGAACTCTATTACATTGGCCCTGTGGTTGGTCCCGAATTGCTGGACCTGGGGGCCTGAGGAGCGGGTGGCTGCGATACTATTGTCTGTGTCCTGCCGAGTGCGAGGTTTTACTCGTCAACATACGCAGACAGACGATCGGCGTAGCCACAGAGGGCGCCAGACTGTCGGGACCAGGTCACGCCGACGGGATGTGGCGGCAGCGGCCACGCTCAGTGGCCAGGGGCATGGTGATGGCTTCCCTTCTCCATTCTTCCCGTCAGCAGCCTCGAGGTGACGGGGTAATTATGGGGTGACGGGCTGATGCTGGATTGCATGGCCCAGGGGCGCTCGGTTGGTTGAACCTTGCGGACGAACTGGTGGAGAGGAGTTGGAAAAGTGACGAGTCTCAATGGCTGCGCCACGGTCCGTCAGCTATCGCAGCCGCTGCTGCTCGCTCTCGCTCCTGGGAGCTCGCCGGTCCGCTATCAGTCTCGACCTCGCGATGTTTCGTTGGCAGCTTGTCGGTCCGGCAAGTCTACAATTTTCAACCCGGGGCCGAGCTGCTGGGGCCGGAGAGAGCGCGGGCGGGAAGGCCCTGCGGATCCGAACTGTGCACACAGAGGTGGGTTGGCGGCGTCATGGTTGGGGCGGGCAGTCCAGCGGGCAGCAGGCAACGGCTGGAGTTGAGAAGCTGGGAGCCCGCCAAGGCTGCGGCACTGAGATGAGGCGAGCTGGTGAGGCCGAAATGGGGGCAGACGCCAAAGGTTTGGGCAGCACCGGCGCAACGGTTAGCATTGCCGACTGGAGCAACGCTTCGAACTATCAGGTTGTTGCCTTGGCGGATAGCGGCCCTCGGGAGCGCCGTGCCACCCATTCGGTAAAAAAGAAAAGAAGCAGCGAAAGCACAGACCGCATCTTGTTGAAGCGCGCAAGCCTCTCCCCGTTCTCACCGCTACGAGGCAAGCTGCTGCGCGGCAGTCGTCGCGAGTGGAGACTTCTCAATTCACGTTTTCCATCTTGGGCCGCTGCAATTCCTCGCCAGCGAATTGGCGGCGCGCGGGCAGGGACCCGGGGAGGACAATGGTCACGGGCTGCTGCAGGTACCGCCGCACGGACACTGGCGGAGAGGGAACCCAACGCTTGCGCAGGTGTCTGTTGGATGAGGTGCATGCAGACGCGCTGCTAGCTCGCCAGGCTAAGGCTGGAAGCAGCGAAATGCGGAGGTGGTTTGGTCAGATGGCCATGGTGACTTGTTTCTGCCCAGCTGCTTGATTCATCAGCAGCAGGGTCGGATGGACCGTCTGTTTGTGTTCCTGGCGCCAGTCGAGAGTGCGGGGCAGCGGCTCCAGCGGGCTGCCCCCTGCTGTGCTGGACCTGGACCTGCTGGCGGATGACATTGGGTGCATTTGGATGACGAAATATGACGGCTGGTCGCATTGATCGATGCCTGAGGATCGACTTCACGGCGACGATGAAACGCAAACAAACGAGCCTTCAGACGATTGCAGAAGCCAAGCGCCAAGAAACACATTCCCCATAGTCACTCGGCCAGTCCGTGGCAGTCGAGGCCGAAGAAGCAAGCGAGGGCGCCGACTCACCCACACCGACCCGGAAAAGCCGCCCCGCCCACGATACTACACCTTCGCTCCCTCCAGGGCCTTCCCACCACACCCACCGACCGCCGTCGATCGTCGATCCAGGCACAGGCACAGGCCCAGAACAGGGCACGCCCGCGCCAGCTGACCGCCCGCGGCAGCATCGCTCGCCGCGTGAGACACGATGCCTCTGGGAGATGAGGTGTTGCGACATGTCGAACGCCGCCCTTCGGCCCCGACGGCCGCAGAGCGCGGGCGGCAACGTGGGCGGCTTCCAAGGGCCGCGGATGGACGATTGCTTCTGGAAGCGATGGGCCTCATGACGTCGCCGTTTCGCCGAGGTGCGAAAACCGCACGTTTCAACCCGAGTCGGCCATTCGCAGAAGCCCGTTTCCCTCTGCTCGTTGCTAGCGGGCCTGGGCGACCGGGATCTCCCAGCTGTCTTTTCCCTGCTACCCGTCGTCGCCTTGGTTGTAAACCTCGTACGAGTGCCTGGGCTAGCCTTCTGGGCGGAGCCCGTACGAGCGCTGTGACTCGTGGCCGCAGCTCTTCCGCGGCGTGGCTCGGATCAACGCCAGCTGGTGGGTGTCTCTTGAATAGTCATCATTGATCGGCCCCGCCCCGGGCTCGCCAGTCTCGTTTCGCAGGGCCCTGTCCGCCAATCCACCGTCGGGGTGTCTGCGCGTGCCACGCCTCGGCCCCGGGCGAGCAGAGTCCCCGAACGATGGCGGTGATCGGCTGCGATGGCGCCGGCCTGGCCTGGAGCGGCGGGATGAACAAGAGACGGCGGCAGTGGCAGCAGAGTTGGCGAACCGACCAGTCTCGTTTCAGCCGGCGGTGCTGCCGGTAGGCTGCCAAGTCACTGCCGGCCACGGTCGTCGAGCGCGAATGCCTTCATCCGGAAGTGGCTTCTTGCTCGCAACCGGGCTGGTCGAGGCCTACCCTGGCCCACAGTGACGACGAAGGGGGGGGTGCGCCATGAATCCGGATCCGTCGTCACGCCCTCTGCAGCCACCACACCCCTGCGACACCACCAGCCCAATGACTCCGAAAGAGTACGTAGGTACTCGTATTGCGTCCGGCTGCGGTGGCTGCATATATCAAGTTGCCCGCCCTCCGATGGATCAGCTCCGCCCGGCTCCGGCACTGCTGATAATACCCAAGCTTCGTAAAGCCTCTTGTCTTCTCGCCTCCGTCTCACAAGCTCGCCTACACCGATTTAACTCGCGAGCCCCGTCTTGGCTGCGACGCATCTTCACCCTCGCACCCTCGGAAACTTACACGGTTGCACTCGGACGAGCCGCTCCCTGGCAGCCCGATGACACTCTCGATATAAGAGAGCAAACCACTACGACACCACCGGCTTCCGCTCTCACATCAGCGAGAGGCCAGTCCCGAGCCGACAAAGTCCATACTCGCGCTCCATCCATCACAATGCACGTCCTCGGCCACAGCTTCAGCCAACGGCGCAAGACGCCCAAGCCCCGGGACCTGCACATCCGCAAGATCTCCTTCTCCGGCAGCTCTCTCTCCTCGGGCTGCTCGCTCTCCTCATCATCATCATCCGCCGCTTCCACATCCACCGCCCGCGCGCCGGCCTCGAGCCGCAGCCCGACCGCCAGCTTCGATCCCCTCAGCCTGCACCCGACCTTCCCCCACGCTCCGCCGCGACTGCAAGACCGCCCGCTGCTGAGCCCCGAGCGGCGACAGCGCTTCGATGCCGAGGCCACCTTCTTCGACGACGACGAGGATGATTCAGACGACGACTACTTCGTCGGCGCGGGCGAGTACGGGCGCAAGGGAAAGGAGGAGCTGCCGCCGCACGCGAGTCCCATGGATCACACCGACCACGACCGGACAGAGCCGCAGGACTACTTCTTCCAACACATCACAAAGCGACCCCAATTACCGCGCTCGCGCTGGTCCGAGTCCACGGTCCACACGCTCGAGGAGCTCACGCCGGCGGACAGCATCATCATGACGCCCGACGCCGACGACAACGACTGCGGCGACGAACCGTGCTCGTTCCAGCAGCCGGGCCACCGGTCCATGCCCAACTTCAGCCACAAGCGCGACACGGTACTGCCCAAGCGCCCGCCCATGAAGACGCTCGATAGCCTCGACGAGTTCATCAAGCGCGGCGGGTGGAAGCGGCGGGGCATCGTCTTCAACGAGGAGGACATGGAAGGCGACGGAGGTGCCGTCTAGTGTCGTCCCCCACCACTCTTCTCAACACTTCTTGGTCTACTATTTTCATTACGGATGGGCATCAAACGGTTCAAACTATTAAGCGTTGGATTTCTTTGGGCGGGATTGGGATTTTCTGGCGGGCGTTCATGATTGCATACCATATACCACGCAACGACACGGTGCGACGAGGGGCACATTGATTGGACCCTCACCATCATCATCACTTACAAGTTTCTTGTAATCATTCTTACCATGGATTATCTCTATTACTACCATAGCGGGTCGGTCTTGCAGACCTGACCCGATGCCACAGAGCAATTTTACACGCTGAGCACCCCACTCGGGTCTCGATCATCTCCCATCTCATATTACGCATCCTTCCTGCCGCTATCGTGACTTGACAGAAAAAAAATTCCCAGCCTAGAGCGAAATCGTGTATGCTGCGGAGCAATCTTGGCGGGCAAGCGATGGAATTAATTTCCAACTGGCGTCGGGCCCACCGGTCGGCTACTCGCCCTCGGCAGACCCTGGAAATAAGGTAAGGTAGGCGGGCCTCCACCGAGGTTGTGTCGTAGTGGCAGCAGGGGTGCGGGAAAAAATAGACGACGTCCAGCGCTTGGCGCGGCTCGTATTTTTCGGGCCCAGACCAGCATCTATTTGCGTCCCTGACTCGAGGGCGCTCGTAACCTCGTTTCGTTTCTGCGCAAAACGACGAGGAAAAAAAAAACGAAATGGGGCATCGCAGCGTCAGAATCGCAGCACCACCCCTGGATCGCGCTGCTGCGCATTTCTCGCCACCCCCTGGGGCGTTTCTGGAAGCGCGGCCGCATCATTATCCCCACGTGGCAGGGATTGTCCCATGATGACGACAGCGAGGCCAGGCGAAGCATGTGGGCGGGCGGGCCCCTCGTCGTTCACGACGCGGTGGCGGATGCGTGAAGGACGTGTTTAATTGCTTTTCGCGGGCTTGGAATGCGGCCGTGCCCCCCCTCTGATGGCTGACTGGAGGCGTTTCGTCTCGGGCTGGCGCCTGGCGGTGTCGATGGCGCTCTTATCGCATCCCGAGGAAGACAGTTGACGACGATCACATGCCGTGGCGGTTTGAGGATGCGTCGGTCGGCTGTCTCTGCTGCGCGATAGGCGCCCCAACAACCCGTGTCGGGCGAAATGCGCGAACGAGTGCGGTGAGACTTTCATGTGCTTCCGATGGGGTGATTGTGCACTGGCCCTCGTGTACTCGCGTAGGCGCCGCGATTCACAGAAATAGCCAGACGCGTGCGCCTGTTCGTGTAAGATGCGGTCCGTGCCCGCCGGAGCCGGAGGCAGTTCTGGTGAGACACGTTGGGACTGATGTCAGAAGCCGCAACTAGAGCTGGAGTCTCGAAAATATACTACCTCCGTTACCCTATATGTCGATTCCTAAAGCCCAAGATCCAAATATTCCAGCCAGAACACATGTAAGTACCCGTCCCAGCCATGCCAAATATACAATCTGCACATGTACATCCCGTAAACGCCTGCAACCCGTGAAATCAACACCCATATGCGTGCCACGTAGCAATGAATTCGACAAAGTCGTAATACCGTACAAGCACCTACCACAGCCGCCGCTGGTAGTAGACGGGCTTCTCCGACTGCGCGAGCCGCTGGATCTCGGCCTTGATGAGCCGCCGGCGCTCCGCGCGCGTCACGGGGATGCGGCTCTTCTTCAGCGGATCCGGGTGCTCGACGCCCCAAGACTTGGCCGCCACCTGCGCCTTGAGGTACTCGAGGAGAGCGAGCTGTTTCTCCGAGACGCCGCTGTCGTCCTGCCCCGCTGGGGCCTTAGTCTCGTCGTCGTCGTCGTGCGGCCGCGCCTGGGCCTGCGCATCGTTCGCGGCGTCGGTGAACACCCTGGTCATCTCCTTGGCCTCCTTGTCCGCCTCGCTCTCGACGAACACCACCGTTCCGTCCTCGAGCTCCGTCGTCGACGTCCGGAAGCGGTCGGGCAGGTGGGCGTGCGGCGAGGGGCGCGACTCGCGCGGGCGGATGGCCTGGCGCAGGTCGCGCAGGGTGCGTTGCTGGATGGCGTAGCCGCTGAGGAAGAGCGCCAGGGCGCAGATGACGACTGTAAAAGTGAAAAGCTGTCAGCGTGCTGGAAGGCGTTTGATGGAATGCGGGCGGCTTCTTACCGATGCCCATGGAGGCCAGCACCGAGACGTCGGACGACGAGAGCACAGCCCTGCGCATCGTGATGGCGGAGCAGATGCACAGAAATACGGTCCGAAATTATGGACCTTACAGTTGAAAGGCGTTTTCACGCTGAGACGGCCTCGATGGTAAATGTCAATTGAAGCCTTGAAGCGCGTGGCGAGCGCCATCTTTGCATGGGCGTCACCAGTCGGGATGAGCTGTTGGCGGTGTTGGCACAGCAACAATCTTATCACCCTTGTCCCCCAGTCGCAGATTTCCACCACCGCCTAAGTTGGAGCTCCCCCACCATCGACATCGACATCGTCCGCAGCCTTTACCTCCACATCTGCCTCCGCCTACAGCATCGCCGGCATGTCCAAATCCGACGTCGTGCGCGCCGACGCGCGGCGCTTCCTCGACGAGCGCGGCTCCACGGCCGAACTGGCCCCCAACGGCCTCAACCCGGCGACCATCATGGAGAAGGCCGTCAAGGACCGCATCGTCGACAGCTACTTCTACAAGGAGCAGTGCTTCGCGCTCAACGAGGCCGACGTCGTCGACCGCGTCGTCGAGCACGTCTCCTTCATCGGCGGCACCGCCGGCGCCACGCAGAAGCCCAGCCCCTTCCTGTGCCTCGCCTTCAAGCTGCTCGAGCTGGCGCCCAGCGACGCCATCCTGCGCGAGTACATGGCCTACGGCGGCGACGAGTTCAAGTACCTGCGCGCGCTGGCGTGCTTCTACGTGCGCCTCACGCGCCAGGCCAAGGACGTCTACGAGACGCTCGAGCCCTACCTCGAGGACCGGCGCAAGCTGCGGCGGCGCGGGCGCCAGGGCGTCCGCCTGACGTACGTGGACGAGTTCGTCGACGAGCTCCTGACGGCGGACAGGGTCTGCGCGACGAGCCTGTGGAAGATGCCCAAGAGAGACGTCCTCGAGGACCTGGAGATACTGGAGCCGAGGGTCAGTCCGCTGGGCGAGCTGGAGGACTTGCTCGAGGAGGAGGATGAGGAGGATGAGAAGCCTGGATCTGATGATGAGCAGCGGAACGGGCAGCAGAGTGAGGAGGGCGAGGTGGAGGAGAGGGGGGACTCGGACGAGGAGCGGCGAGAACGAGAACGCAGTCGCAGTCGTTCAGGCTCGCGATCGCGCTCACGCTCACCCTGAATTTGCATTCGGAAACCGCAAGATACAAATTACGACCGTCCCGGTGCCAAACATTTGGGCAACAACATGATCGGGCCACAACAGCAGACAGCCATCGATACCCACGATGTGGCAAAGCAACCAAAGTCCAGGATGACTTGCGCTGCCAGGCTGCTTGTAACACTACACCACGCCCACGAGCCCACAGGCATGGAGCTTGCCTCTATAGCAGACTACAAGTCGCCGAGGCAAAGGCCCGCACGGAGCACACTGGGAGCCGAAAACACTCCCGTCTAACGCAAACGAGTGCGTCTCGACCAACTCTAGCGGCGTCACTTGCAGGGGAAGAGCAGTTTGAGGGAGCAATGCGTCAGCCAATGCTGTAGTCTCCATATTATGCAGAACATCAACCGTGCTGGCTCTGCAAGCCAAACTAATAACACTATGCTAGTATGCATCGTCGCTTCATGTCCCTCTATGATATGCAATGTCTCTCTTGCCCATCTATAGCACGTCTACGCTGCCATCAATGACTTGAGCCGCTCCGCCATGCCCAGCACGCGCTTGTCGTCCCAAAACTGCCCAATGAGCTGCAGCCCCACGGGCAGCCTGTTCTCAGCCGTCCGCGAGGGCAAGCTCACGGCGGGTAGCCCCGCGAGGCTCGCAGGCACCGTGAAGACGTCGTTCATGTACGCGTCGAGGCTGCTCTTTTGCAGCACCTCGCTCAGCCGCGGCGCGAACGAAGGTGTCGTCGGCGAGAGCAAGAAGTCGACCTGCGGGGGGCCGCGTTTGTCCTCGAGCGCCGTGCTGTCCGCCATGTCGCTGAGGTCAAACTGCGTGGGCTCGTACAAGGGGTTCGCCAGCCGGAAGACGCGGTCAAAGTCGCGTCGGATGATGCGCCGCACCTTTTGCGCTTGGATGAAGTAGTTGTTCATGGCCTCGGAGCTGAGGCTGTATGTGCCCAGGAGGATGCGGCGCTTGACCTCGTCGCCAAACCCGGCGCCGCGCGTCTCCGAGTAGAGCGTGTCCCCGGAGGCGTCGCCTTGCTTACCGCGCACTCCGTACCGCACGCCGTCGTACTTGGCGAGGTTGGACGAGGCTTCGGCGGCGGCGAGGAGGTAGTACGCGCAGAGAGCTTCCTTGGTCGACGGCAGCGACACGGGTACGATGTTGACGCCCGCCGACTGAAGCGCAGACGCCGCGGCGGCCCAGTTCCTGCGGATGGCAGGGTCCAGCTCAGAGATGTTGTACTCGAGCGGGAGGCCGACGGTGAGCTGCGAGTTGTCCTGCAGCGTGGGGGGGCACGCCTCTGCGCAACGCTGGCGGGTGGCCACCGACAGCGACGTCGGGTCGTGCGGGTCGTGCTCCTCGTCCAGCTTGGTGTCGACCAGGAGGTCGAGTATGGGACGCACCTCCTTGGCTATCAGCCCGACCGTGTCGAGCGAGTTGGCGTACGGGAAGACGCCGAAGCGGGAGAGCATGCCGTAGCTGGGGCGGTAGCCGATGGCCCCCGTGTAGGAGGCTGGCAGCCTGACGGAGCCGCCCGTGTCGGTGCCGAGGGCGACGTCGGCGTCGCCCAGCATGACGGCCACGGCGCTGCCGCCGGAGCTGCCGCCGGCCGAGATGGCGTCGTCGGGCTCCGAGAGGGGGTTGCGGACGGGCCCGTGCATCGAGTTGGTCGAGTGCGAGCCCATGCCGAACTCGTCCATGTTGGTCTTGCCGACGACCTCGGCGCCGCGGGCGCGCAGCTGGCGCACGATGGTGGCCTCAAAGGGCGAGGCGTGGCCGAGGAGGATCCGCGAGGCGCACTGCGTGGGGAAGTCGGCCGTCGCGATGTTGTCCTTGACGGCGAGCCGGAAGGGCCTCGCGCGGGGGAGCAGCGGCGGAGGCGCAGCGGCGGGCGACCTGACTCTGCCTGCGACGATGTCGGTCAGTTCGGGCTCGCGAGGGCCGGCAAGGACGCTCACACGTACCGCTGTCAACGAAGTGGTTGCAGGCCGTGCTCTGCCAGCGACGGCCCCGATGCTGCTGCGGCTGAGGGCATGGGAGGTGGTGGTGATGCCGATGCTGGGCCCCTCGCGGTGCCCGCATCCTGGGATGACGCATGTCCGCGCAGCGCACGCAGGCCGCCCTCATCGTCAGCAGCGAACCATCCACTGCCGTGACCGTGAGTCGGGACGGGCAAGATCGAGGTGGCTGACAAGGAACTGGGGAGTTGGGGACGGTAACATGGTGGACTCTGGTCGGGATTGACTTAACTAGCAGGGTCAGCGGGGCGGCCCTGGGCGGGTGCGCTAGCTCACGCAATCGGCAGGCAGCCACTCGGCGCCTCAGGCTCGGCATTAATTAACTCGCAAACTCCTAGCTGACCTTGGCTTGCTCGTCCTCGTGACGCAGCATCGCAGCCGCCATGGCCGCCAAGCGAGACTTCAGCGACCTCGACGAGGGCGAGCTCACCGACGAGGAGGCAGGCCCTCCCAAGCGCGCAAAGAAGCAGACAGGAGCCCAAGCGCGCCACCAGCACCAGCACTCGGCCATCGACCCGACCTGGGGCCAGAAATACGTCTTTTCCAACCTCGAAGATGGCTCGTCGATCCCCTTGGGCGAGGAGTCCGACTTTGAGGATGACTCCGACGCCATGGCGTACTTGAGATCTGTCCGGTGAGCTGCGCCCTTCCTCCCGCTCGAGCTGTGGTTTGCTGAATGCGGCTTCGAAACAAGCAGAAGATGCTGATATGGTGAGCATCGCAGTGTTGAAGCAACGGGCATCCCGCATCTGCTCGTCGCCCCGAGGCGGCAGATCGGCCCACAGCTGCCACCCGAGCTGCAGCCTGAAGACGACGACGAAGACGATGAAGAAGCATTCGATCAGGGCACAGAACCCAACGATGCGAGCGACGCCAGAGGATACTACGACGACGGCGCCTACGTGGGTCTACCCGGCTCGGACGACGAACACGCCGAGAGCGACGCTGGCCATGTCGATCCGGAAAAGCGACTTCTCGAGGCATACTGCGCCTCCGTCTTGAGCAGATATCATCGCCTCCGCGCAGCCCTCCGCGCCAAATTACCCCCCAACGCATCGAGACGTCTCTCATGCGCACGCCCGACCTTCGCCGCTCCTCTCGGCAGCAAGTCGTCCACTCCCAAGATATGGTCTCAAGCACTGCGCTCTACCGATCCGCACCCGCTCCAACTCGCGCTCATGTCCAAGGACTCCGTGCTGCGCGTTCTGCGCGTCATGCTGGGCGGCAAATTTCTCCACCGCGGATACACGCTCTCCGAGCGCACCAGCCAATGGCTGTGGGCGCTGCTCGCTCGGCTGCCGGACCCGTGGGAGATGGACCACACGGATATTGCCTGGGTGCGAGACCTGGGCCGTCGGGCCGTGCTTCTGGGACGGAGTCTCTCGGAGATGGCGGCGCTGAGGGACGAGCTGGAAGAAGGCATGCTGGGCGTCAACGAAGACGTCGATGCGAGCAGCAGCGGCGGCGATGACGACGACAATGTCGAAGCAGGAGGGGCCCCTAGAGACCCTGATCCAGAACCTGAAAGGGACTCGGCCGAAGAACATGTTCCGGAAGAAAAGCCCGTGGCTGAGGACGTTACCGAAGAGCAAGCCGACGCCAGGACGGGCGAAGAAGATCTAGCTGATGAAAGCAATGGAGACAACGAATCTGTAGCCATGGACCTCGCCTCTGAGTCGGAAGAAGGAGAGATTACCGAAGACGCCAACTCGGCACTTGAGGCTGCCAGGAAGGCCTTCCTCTCCCGCCTCGAAGACACCGCCGGGAATGATGAGCAGCCGGAGGAGGACCCCGGGGAGGCAGAGCGCCTGCGCCTACGCATGAACATGCGGGCCACGCTGAACATGATTCTGACCGTGGCGGGCGAGTTCTACGGCCAGCGCGACCTGCTCGAGTTTCGCGAGCCATTTGTGGGCATGTAGCGGCAGCAAGAGGTCGGGTTCACAAGAAAGGACGTGTATATGAAATTACCGCTTGCTCATTCTTCCATCTGATACCCGCTAAGTAGCTATCTATGATGCTCGCCTTGCCCAAGACAGGCAGCGAGCTGTTGGTACATTCCATGCAAATACAATAATGGTATAACCTCCAAACAATCCGCATATCTCATCCAGAGTGCGAATTGTGTCCAAGACGCCAACGCCAAATGCCCAATAGTGTTCCCTCACATATAACGCAAGGAAATGATGACAACAAAGTCGATGCTTCACCCCGACGTGTCCATGTCCCGGCCCTCGCCCCAAACAAGGAATTCGGCTTCCTCAAAATCACCGTCGAGGACCATGTTCTCCTGCCCGATATCCTCCTTGAAGGACACGCTCTTGCGCACGCGCGACCGCGGGACGGCCATGGCGCGGGTGTTGCCCAAGCTGGCGGGTGCGAAGCTGCGGGGGCTGATTTCCTGGTCCCACGACTTGCTGTGCTGTGGTGTCCACACAGCGGGCATGTCATCGGTGGCATCGTCGTCGTCGGCGAAGAAACGCTTTCGGGAGGGCTCCGAGGCGGTGCTCTGGACGCTTTCTTGTGACATGGTGAGCTCGGGAACAGCGTCTAGGTCAGGCACGCCGTCGCTGTCCTCGTCGCCGATGCGGAACTCAGGCTGCGTGTCCAGCCCGCCGACCCTGTTGATGCCGCAGAATGGCAGGAGCTCGCGTGACGTTGCCCGCGGGCCTGCCGCAGCGTGAGCGGCGCCCGGGAGGCTGGTGTCAGTCCACAGCTTGAAGGCGCTGGGGCCGACCGTCTTGTAACCCTCGGGGACGGACTTGCGCACCCGCATGCCGACGCTGAGGAGGTTGGCCTGGACGCTCGACGGGAGCAGCGGCTGGCGCGACGGCGGCGGCGTCGCCGAGGCTGCGTCCGACGAGGTCGAGAAGAAGGATGTGATTTGGCGCTGGGTGGGATCGGCGGAGGCGCCCGCGAAGGGACGCTTCGTGCGTGGAGTAGACATTTTCGTTGAAGTTGTCGGGGAAGGAGTGTGGAAGACGGTTCTGTGAACGAGCGAGACGATTGACGTCGCCGTCCGGTGACCCTGCTCGGCTGCAGTCGAATGTCTCGCAGTGACGTATGCACGTAGGGATGCAGAGCCCTTCGCCACCAAGATGACGCTGCCCTGCTTTTCCGACGATCGCAGCGTTCCTCGCCCTGGTCCCCTGTTGCTACCCGCGCAAACTTCAATGACAGAGAAAAAGCAAGTTCGCCTAAAAGCGGTAGAGCGGAGAGTGGTCCAAAGATCGATGAATGATGGCGCAAGCAAATGGGGCGAAGGAAGAACGGCCGATTGGTAAGTTCTGCAGGGGACGAAGAGTGAGGTTTTGCGTCGGACTGCAGGAGGCTGGGCTGGGGGGAGGGACTGGTTGACGGGGCACTGGCCGCAGGGCCCTGTGAAACCAGGGCGGAAAAGCGGGTCTGGATTGACCAACGGCGTCGCGTCCGTCGCGCCTGTTTCGCGTAAAGTGGAAAGGCCGGCTTTGGTTAGCCGCTGATTCGCTCGGTGCTCGCAAATGGACGGTCGGTTCTTCAGAGTTGATGACCTGATGATGGTGACTGCTCGTCCCGCCGGCGACGAGGCAGAGGGTGGAACGCAGCACCAGCTCTGACTTACAGTACCAACACTCCCATCTACCAGGGAGAGAATAGCCTTTGCACTTGAAATGGACCGCAGACTAGCGGACCGCATATGAAAACTTACAATTCTTGGCAGATCTGTCGTACACTAAACTATTAGTTGAAATCATGTCTAGGGTAGCCTATGGTGGTCGAGAAGTGAGCTCGAGGAGTCACATCAGCCTTCAACGCGCATTAGGCAGCGGGAGATAAGACTGAGAAACTTCACGGTTTGTTTTCTAGTACTAATACGTGAAGCAACTTGAATTGGGTCCAGAAATCCGACATAGTAACTACATACGTCGTAGGGTTCCCAGTGTCCATTCAGCCATTTGCAGTCGCGAGTCGGGTGGCAAAGACATATGAGAATCCCTCGCTCAGAGAGGTCCGTTGAGGCAAAATTCCATTCGCAAAGGAGGAGAGCGCATGCCAATCTTCCTTCTGTGATTCATGACTGGCACGGGCGGTGGACCTAGCTTCCAAACCTGACTGCCGACCGTGGCAGAGCAGCCCTTGTCTCTCTGTTCAGCAGTCCAACTCAGGCTACGGAGCCATATCAGCCAAACGGTTGCTACTGGTCATTGACGCTGCGGGACGGGTGTCGACTTGACCGCCGAGCACGTCCGCAAGTCACCTGTTAGGCAAGGACACAAAGCTTGGCCCCTCGAAAGGCAGCAGCCACGGAGCCTTGTACGAATGGTCCAGCCCAAGTAGACTTGGCTGAATACAGCTGGATGCCGAGGCTGCAGGTAGACCCCCAATGAACAGTCATACGTCGCGACATGCATCAACTCGCCACCGAGGTAGTCACCTGTGACTCAACCGTGCGGGCATTAACCTGACCAGCATTCACAACAGCGGACATGCAAGACATCACCATCCGGAGCAAACAGACACAGGATTCGTGGAAACCATTTGAATTTCGCAAGTACAGTGTCCGTCCTCCACTAGTCACTGCACCAGGTATGGAGCGATCATCAAACCAGCGGTTCCACGTCATCGCATCCGGCCAGTCCGTCTAGACCCTGCCAGAAACTCGTGAAAGCCTTCTCCAGCTGTCCACCCCATGCAGTGCTTTTTGTGTTCCTGCCTCAAGAGACGACTCTTTGGTACAAGGCGCGCGTAACGGAAAAAACGAGATGAATGATGTGCCATGCAAGATATCCGGAGACCCCAAACGCCCCAGTTCTGGGTGTTCCATCTTCTATCTGCAAAGAGATTGTTGATTATGTTCGTACGTTAGGTTGTCTATACGCCCATGTCGATGATGTGTGTGTTTTGCAGATCCGAGATGACCACCGCGTGATGAACCATAAGAGTCATGATACCCCAAGAAAGAAACCGCCGCGAAGCGATTTACTTTCTCCGGAAAGAGCAACCCTCGGTCAGTCTGGCCTTGCCACCGGTGGGCTGGCACAGGACGGTGGTGCAGCCTTGGCAGATGACGACGGTCTGGGCGTGGGAGAAGACGGTGGTGATGGTGAAGCAGCCGGGGCACTTGACGTCCATGAAGAAGGATCGGGGACCGGGGACAAGGGTCTGGAGGAACGAAGCGTTAGAAAGTTGTCGCGAAGGAGCATAATCGTCGGTAACGTGGTTGGTGTCGTTCGTACCTTGAGCTTGTGCTTCTTGGCCTCGGCGGCCGGCGAAGGGTTCAGAAGATCAACGGCGAGAACCTGTTGTCCAGCTGGTCAGCAAACATGTCCATTGACTGAGTCTTGTCCCGGCCTCGATGGACAGCATTCCGGCGTCGACGTCGCAGCGGTGGTGCCGTCGTCGGCCACATCCATTTCCTCCGCAGCGTCCGCACGGCAATCCCACACACGTGTCCTCGTCGTCTGTCGGCAGGTGGAGGGGGCAATCGTCGCTCACCATCTTGACTTATTTTCTCGGGAGATATTCGTCGGTGTCTTGCGAGATCGAGATGCTTGACGAATCTGGTGACAGATTTGAGGCTCGCAAGAGGGTTGAGAGGGAGTTAAGCGAGGAAAAGTTCGGTGGACATGAGGGGGGAGAATCTGTTTGCCTCTAGCCCGGGAGCCGGCCAGAAACAGATTAGCGTGCTAGGGTTTTCAGGCCCAACCACACGTGACGACAAAATGCTGGCATTTGATTGGCCTGAGCTGTCTTGCGCCCCAATAAGTCACCGAGGCGAGGGTCATGCATTATTTTTTTTAATGCCAGGGAATTTGTGGGGAAGCTGTTGTGCAGCTTATGCGTCAGCGCGCAGCGCCATTGGGCAGTGCTTTCTATGGCATTCTATCTGGCAGCTGTCGTCGGCGTCGCTCCAGGCTGCCGAATATCAGCGAGACTGTCGTTCCTTCACAGCATCTCTCGCATCTGCATTCTTTTCCTCCCTCTACATTCGCTTTCACTACCGTAATCTGAACGAGTCGACAAAATGGCGGCCCCGGGCGAGCAGCGCATCGCCGTTCCCATCGATGATCCCAACGCGGATACAGAGTGGTACGTGTTGCCCCACGCGTATGGAAACTGTCGCAGCAGCCTGGCTGATCTTGATTAGGAACGATATTCTGCGGAAGCATGGAGTCATACCCGAAAAGCCCCCCAGCCCGACACCCATGATCGAGGAAGCTATCCTCGAGGGGCGACGATTGGCACATGAAAACCGCCTCGAAGGCAAGGACCTGGATGAGCTCGACGAGCTGGAGGACCTGGAGGACGAGGCGTTTCTGGACCAATACAGACAGAAGCGAATGGCTGAGCTGAGCAACTTGCAAAAGAAAGCTGTTCACGGCAGCGTCTACCCAATCTCGAAGCCAGATTACCAGCGCGAGGTCACAGAGGCATCGAAGAACGGTCCCGTCTTCGTGAACCTGACATCGTCCATGGGGACGAATGTAGAGTCCAGAGTCCTCTCGGAACTCTGGAGACAGGCCGCCAAGGAGTACGGAGACGTCAAGTTCTGCGAAATCAGAGCGACACAAGCTATTGAGAACTACCCCGAGAGGAACTGCCCGACGATTCTCGTGTACAAGAACGGCGACATCGTCAAGCAGGTGGTCACGCTTATGACGCTCGGCGGTGTTCGGACGAGCATGCAAAAGATTGACGACATGCTGGTGGAGGTTGGCGCTGTCTCCGGATCGGATATGCGCGTGGTTAAAAGGAGGCAAGCAGCCGAGGATGCCGCGGAGGAGCGCCTGGCGGGGAAGGGCATCAAGACTGGCACGGCTGGCAGGTCACGAGACTCCGATGACGACGACGACTGGGATTGAGAGGGTTCAGTTACAAATGACGATGGGCTGCGAGCGAGTCCCAAGCGAGTCGCAAACGAGGATGATTATCGGCCTCGTCAGCCAATATTGAGGACTGAGCCCCTGTCGAAGCCGACGACGCAACGAACAGACTGTGACATATCGAATCTTGTGATACCATCAAACAACACCGAGACACACCTTGGCTCCCGGCTTGCGAAGTGAACCTCGTCGACCGAGTGAGCGCGGTTGACAAGGATCTGATTCCGAGCGGTCGCCGAACGAGTGCCCCACCATGCAAAGCGGCACGCGCGCGGATGGCGGGGAGCTAAAATGGCGTGGGGTCGCGCCCACCACGCAGCGCAGCTGGACCCTGGCCCATTATTTACGCTATCCGCGTTCGCAGCGCGTCTCGTCTGCCAGCAGATGCAGATATCTGAGCATTGTAACACTCCTTTCACGCCTTCATTCTGCGTTTCAGGGACACAACGACGGCTCTCGTTGAGTGTTGCTGCCTGCCATGGCAGACGAGCCATCCTTGCCCATGCTCCCCGCAGTCGCGTGGGACGAGACATCTCAGAGCTTCTCCAACAACCGCCGCAAGCGCGTCCGCAACCCGCCGTCCAGGAATTCGCCGTCGGTAGCTGGCAACTCCAGTGACCCCGCCGTATTTTCCAGCGACGACGATCCCGGACTCGACAATTACGTGGCAGGGAGGCGCAAGAAGCGCTACGTTGGGTCATGGTTTCAGCAGCACCCGACGTCGTCCGACTCCACCTTCAGCGAAAGTGTCCTCGTGCCGAAGCAGCCCAAACGCACACTGGCGCGGCAAGTCGACAGTGGCGTGTTCTTGGGGAGCGATGGCACCGACTGCGAAGACATGATGGATGCGCTGGATATTCCGGTGCGCTCCAAACTGCCTCAGCTGGACCCACGGCCCGTATCCCGCATCTCCGAAGCCGAGCTCGTCGCCCGCGAGAAGATCCGGGTCTGCATCGAGCAGGGTGACGAGACAATCGACTTTTGGTCCCTGGGGCTGGAGGAGCTCTCCAACGAGACTATCAGTCCACTCTCCAGCTTGTCCTGCATCCCGCTGGTCACGAGAGATGTCGCCTTTGAGCAGAAGGAGCCGGAGCTCAAGGTGTACCTCGCAATGAATCAGCTGAGGTGCATTCCCGGCGCTCTGTTCGACCTGACTCACCTTACCGTTCTGAGCTTGCGCGGGAACAAGCTGACAGAGCTCCCTCCCGCGATATCGAAACTCAGCAACTTGAAGCAGCTCAATGTGTCGCAAAACCGATTGAGATATCTGCCGGCAGAGCTGCTCAGCCTGCTGGGCACTGACGGCAACCTGCGCGACCTGGTTCTGCATCCAAATCCCTTCTATGCTCCAGAATCACCATTCGAGCACATCTCCGACGGTCGCCGGTCTGTGACCGACGACACATTCCTCGAGCCGCACTTCCGCACCTTCCACTTGGGGAGATCGCCGTTGCAACTCTCCGATTCCAGAGGAAAAGTCTTATCCCATTTCAAGTTTCCCTCTGTTCCGGTGCCTTCTACTTCCGTGCCTCAGAAAATTGCCGTACACGCATCTGGCGATGAGCAGAGTGAGCCATCAATCCCCCCCGGAACACTGCCTCTTGGTTCCAGCATACGCCCGACTCCCCCAAAACCAAGTCTCGTTCCGAGTCTGGTCGAGGCATCTCTGCGAAGCTGCTATTCGAGCACTCAGCTCCCCGAGCTGCAGCACTACATTCCGGACGGCTTGCTGCACCTCCGACAGCTCCTCGATCGGGCAGCACGGCAAAAAGCGATTGGTGGGACTACCTGCTCGCAATGCAAACGCCTCATTATCGTGCCGACGGTCGAATGGGTGGAGTGGCGTGAGCTGACTACGGTGAGCCTTCGCGAAGGTACCTCTACGGTGGACTTTCAACCCCTTAGCCTGGCTGAAGATGAGATGGCTGTGCCATTCCTACACCAGGCCTGCTCCTGGAACTGCAGCCGGGAGAAATGATGGGTTGGATATTGAGAGAGGCTTTGGATTGAGCAACACGGCGACGCGGACGTATGTCATGATTGCTTGGAGTACATTCACCGAGGTCAGTGCCGAGTGGACCGGCGGATACTGAACATCGAATAGACGCAAGGGACTGTTTATTGAGGAAGCGCTTGATATAAATTGTACATGATGCAGAAGAGCTCTTCAAGACGATTGCCCCAGCCACTCGTGATATACTTGTGATATGCAGATACTATAGCTTCGCATGGAGTATTATGTGCTTATGCTATCGAGCGACAATTTGCGGTCTGTCAAACTGGCAAAGTAGAGCATACAGGGCCGGAATCATGAGCCATATCATCGAGCAGCTCGACCAGGATGAGGCGATTATGACGAGGGACGTGAAATGCTTGCCGGATGATGACTTGGAGACTACGCAGGGGATGCACGCACACGAGCAACGAAATGCTTGGGGGTGCCAGAATCACTCACGGCGTCACAGTCGCCTGCAAGCAGCAGAACGAATCGGCACCGCCTACCGGGGCATACCATGACACGTAATTGAGTCGGAAATATGCTTCTGGGGGCCCTTTGCAATACAGGCCACCCAAAAGGTAGATCTGTGTACAAGTAACATAAAGTAACTTCGAGATGAACCTGCTATGTACATGCGTGCCACTGTTGGACAATCAAACAAAACGCCAATTCAGTCTCACTTCAACTTCAAAAATTGAACCAGATTCTACGAAAACCATGGCTGAGATCAATGGGACAAGATGCACAATTATTACCGGTCCATACTTGTAGTCTGGTAGCGTTACGACTAATAACCGGAGGGTACGATATCGGGGTCCAGGGTGGCTGATGTCAGACGATAGTAATACGTTGCGCTCGGCGAGCGGGGAGAACAACGCCGGCGCCGTGGAACATCGGACGCCCGACTTTGGGGTGGCTTGGCCTTTCAATTGCAGCTTTGTCCTGCGGTTTTCTATTTCATTGGAATGAACAACAATTAATGCTACTTTGCCTGAGAAGAGATGGATGCAGCCAGTGGCCAAAGTCAAACGGGGGCGCCACTTACTGTCACACTGAGCTTCCATAGACTTCGCCGTAGTCGAAAAAAAAAATATCATACAGTGCTGAGCTTGCGAATCACTTTTCTTTTCTTGCGCTTGTAATTTGGCACCCGGCATTTTGTGAATGCTCTTCCGTACACAGTAATATAGCAACGTACGACGCTGCGCCAACGATGCATCACGGCCGACTGAATGGCCCAATACGTACCAATTAGTGCCTAATGGGAGAAGTGCCCATTAGGGACACGCTTGAAGGCATATTGCGCAGTACGCGTCGAATTCACAGATACCGTGAAGTTGGCTTGGGCATGTTGTAACTAGGGTCCTCTCGCACTCTACTCGCTTGCGTTCCTTGATCACCTCGTTGGCCAGGTCCTGTCACCATGTAATATTTACTTTAACTTCAAAACTTCAGGCTATATTGAAATATGATTTAATTTTGAAAACCAAGATAAGTAAACCACCGTTAGACAGTAAGTCAAGGTAGAGCATACGGATGGCTGTAAGTAACTTTAAATACTGTATCTCTTATGTATATTATTAAAGAATAATCTATAATCAGTAATAAAGGTGCTATCAGCGTGAATTACTATATAAATGTGCAATATCCCTAAATCGTCGGCATTGAACCTCATAGAAATTAAATCTCTTATAGGGTCCGACTTCTAAGAAGTGTTCCTATTTCAGCGGTGCAAAATGAGTGCCAAAAATGTCAATGGAAAGTTTTGCAACAAAATGATCACTAAGATCACCCAGTCGACGCAAGGGAGCCAAAAGCCGGAGATGAGTGACCCCGATCAAATGGCTCCATATATATGTTCGATCCTTGCGTATGCTTGCGAACTTGTTCCTGGCGCCGGAACTAGTTTAGGCGCATTGATTGGCCTTGTTGGCCAGGTAATATTTAGATCAAATTCTACGGAGAAGCTCTGGCTGAAGCTACGCGACCGCGTGGAGGAACTGGTTGGCCAACATCTCGAAGAGTATCATCTCAACAATATGGAGCGGCAGATGAAGGGCATCGAGGCTAGGTTTCAGAGTTACGGTGAGAATCGAAAGATCTATGATGATGCAGAAGGAGATGATAAGGCGGTCGCCGGCGAGGTAGTTCGCGAAATACATGGTGGCTTCATGGAATACGCGATGGCCGCGATCCCTTTGTTTCAGGCTAAAGGTTACGAGGTAGCCTCACTGCCTTTATTTGCGCTCGTGGTCAATATCTATCTTCTGCTATTGGCGGACGGTATTGTGCACGGCAAAGATTGGGGTTATCTCGACGCACATGTCGACTTATTCAAGCAAAGGTTCGAGCAGAAAACCTCGTATGGAGGGGCGGCGTTATTTAGGCAACAAAAACAGCGCCTGGGTTCGAGGAGGTATGTCTGGGGCGACGACGACGATGGAAGCTATGTGTCGTACGCCAAAAGAATTTACGAGAAAGGGCGGGACGAAGTGAAGCCAAAACCGTCTGGCCTTGACGAGTATGAAAATAAGGGGGCCGAAGCGGCCGCGAAGCTTAGAGCCTACGCCGATTATGACTCTCATATGACAATGAACGTTCTCAATTATGCGGAACTGTGGCCCTACATGGCGGGCGAACCGGCACCAGAGAGTGTTTTGGAGATCGTGGATCGTGAGATCTTCTTTGGTCCGTACGGCCGCCATACAAAAGACGCTTCATGGACCGAATCAGTCCCACCTAGCGTCGATGCAAGGTCCGACGACGATTGGATCTCAGCTATTAATGTAAGAGGTTATGACGACGTAGACTGCGTGCGGGTGCAGTACGGTGAACAGTGGGATTCGCCGATGGGAGATCCGACAGGTGGCGAAGAGATGGAAATGCGCATCTTTGATGACGAATACATCAGTGCAGTTTACGTGTCGTGGGGCCAGAAGCTCGGCGAGGTCGTGTTCTACACGAACACAGGCAAATACGCGGGCGGTGGTAACAAGGTGAATGGAAATATGGAAGAGGCAAGTATCGCGCCTCCAGGCTACGAGCTGTCGAGCGTCTACATTACCGGATACAGCGGACATACGCCACCTGGATGCGAGGGGATCATCCTGGGCTTCAGGCCATTGTTGACAAGCACGACGGAGGTAGATGAAGAAGAGAGCCCCTCGGAGGGATGGTAGATCTACAAGACGTGAAATCTTTCCCCTATATTTTCACTTTATGGCGGTCAAGTATAATGGTTTGGATTGCAAAAGACGAGTCAGATCTCGAGTTCAAGTTATAATAGACAGCATATCAAAGATTGTAATCTATGTATGGTAATGAGTAAGGGCTGCATTGACGTATTTTGACGAGAGAGCACACTGACGCTCAGAGCCACCACTAACGCGTAATTTAAAGGACAAAGATCCTGACCAAAACGGATCTGTGAAGGACTAGATGCAATGGATTTTGTATAGCTAGGTTGATACTGATTAGGTAACTGATGACATTGTGTAAGTCAACAAGAATACACGACGTGAGGAATCACGACGAGAGGCAATACTGTCATTTTGGGAAGGAAAGCAGTGCCTTTCTTCAGGGCATCAATGACCAATGAACAAAGTTAATGCGCATAGGGCACCGTCTGATCATATGAACCCAAATGCCTCCTTTATTCCTACAGAGGGCAGGCTTCCTGGCGTCCTTCCCTGCCTGTTTCTGGCTGAGGGTCTGGACTTTCACCGCAATCAATCTCAGTTTAAGCTGGCTCGGCAATTACCTTGAAATGGGAGAAACAGAGATACAGTCCAGTTCAAGCTTTGGAATGTACCGATCGCGTGGCTTGAGGGCTACAACAGTTTTGAGGAATACTTGTTCTCCCCACTGTATCTTGATACGGACGCTTCATCCGCCTGTTTCGATAATTCTCCGTGTCAGCAATTAGAACGGCCGTCGCAAGTATGTCAATCATTTGTTGGATGCACGTTTGCGATTTGCTTACCGGCACCGAGGTGGCTTCTGGGCTGGGAGCGGACCATCTTCAGCGAGGGCCCGTCCGATGATGCCCGCAGAAGTTCCCCTTCTGAAGCAGGATATATAGGCACTTGTGACGTATTTTCTGGGGCGTCGATCGTTGATTTAGACTCAGCGGCGGCTTGGAACGGAGTAAGCCGTGGCGAAAGGATTCGTTCATGACTGGACGCTGCGGATCGCCAAGACGGAGTCCTTAAAAGGCAAGTAGACGTTCCCGCGGCCACAACGGGGCACAGTGCGGCGCGAAGGATGAGCTTGAGAGCAGGGGAGCCACAAGTGCTGACGGTTGCTGCGGATGGACCCTAGGACGGCCCTGGTCAGGCCGACATCACAGTGCGAAATCAGCACTGGGCTCTTGGTCCCCCGTCACCGTTCAGACGCTGCGAGTCGAATCTCACCTCGATTTTGATGACGTGTCAGCCATTGAGAAGGTATCATCGGTATCAAGAAAGAGAAAGCAACCTCTGGTCGCCTACAGCCCCTGAGCCCTGCACCACTGCCACCGCCACTGGGGGGCGATCAGGCTTGCTGAACGGAGACGATGAATGCTGGACCCCAGACGTGGGCTGCTTTGACAGGGAGTCTTTAATTCTCTCAGCAGGCATAAGACGGACGCAGGTGCACAGAAACCCCAGACGGAAGAGCTCGTTTGTTTCGTTGGGTGAATGGTTCCAAAACACATATATCGAGTCGATATCACTACGCCACACCACTTTGCTTAACGCATTGACGATATCTCACCGAACAAAATACAACTTTTACAGTCAGACACAAGCATGATATCTAAATATCCCGACCCCATCGTCGTCGACGCCAAGGGCGAGCACACTGCTACCGTCATCTTCTCCCATGGTCTGGGCGACACGGCTCAAAGCTGGGCCACATCTGTCGAGGGCTGGAGGAGGAACAGCGAGCTGGACGGCGTGAAGTGGGTGCTGCCAAATGCGCCAAAAAGGTCTCTGACGGCGGTGCGTTCATCACTCTACTTCTATCCTCGTGACAAGCTTCGAGCCTGACCGCCCCTGCAGAACGCGGGCACGGACATGACTGCGTGGTTCGATGTCGTATGTATAACTGACACAAGCCAAACCGGACACGAAGACGAAAGCGAAGCTAATGCTGTGCAGAAAGTCTTTGACGGCACCCCTGAGGCGCTGCGTAAAGATGAAGACGTCGTCAACATCACCGCCAGCAAAGAGTACATCCAGAGCCTCATCCAGCGCGAGATAGACGACGGCGTGAGCCCCGAGCGAATCATTCTCGGCGGATTTTCGCAGGGCGGTGTCGTCGCCTCGTTTGCCGGCCTCACGTTCCCCCACAAGCTCGGCGGCATCGTGCTCCTCTCGACTTGGCTGCCCGCGACGGATACGTTCGCGGACTTTGTACCGGAGGAGCACCCGAACAGGGAAACAAATGTGCTCATGGGCCACGGCGTGGAGGACAAGATGGTCATCCCCGCCATGGGCAAGAGGAGTTTCGATGACATCCAGGCCATGGGGTTCAGCAACGTCAAGTGGGAGGTGTATCCGTGAGTGTCGACTCGACTTCTTTACCTGGCTTGACGCGGACTAACGACTTGGGGATAGGGGTCTGGAACACACGACGTGTGCAGATGAGCTCGAGGATGTGGAGTTGTTTATCGAGGACCGATTGGCGAATTAGCTCTCTGCAGGCATTTATAAGCGCGAGCGTATGTTGCGTAGATGATTTACCACAGCGAAGATAGGAAGCAGCATGTCATGAGGATGGCTTCTTTTGGAAGAGGGGGCCTCTCAAGCATTTCTCAGCATCGTATATAGATTCGAGCGACGACTAGATCTTGATCATCTTGCATAGAACTACACAGAGGAGATTGCTCGTGAGACGGCACACGAAAATACGCCCTCGTGCTTGACTTCTTGACGTACACTCAGCAAATACTGAAGGTCAATGCTGAATATCGACAAACAGGATGATGTATTCTACATTCTATTTTACAACCCTGGCCAAGTCTATCCAAGAAATCGCGATCCCCTCACATTGCCTTCCTCTTTGGGTCCATGACCCTCACCAGCTCCAACATCAGCCTGTACATAAACACCTCCCTGTCCTCTACCCTCATGGCCTTCAACGCCCACTCCCTGCCGCGGTCCGCCACGGCCTTCGCCCTCGCCTGCCCCTCTTCCGTGCCCGTCAGCCAGGCCACCAGCTCGGGCAGCTCGCGCAGCCCCTGGCTCACGGGGAAGTAGTGCACCCAGGCGGCGAGGCGCTCGTCGTGCCACTCGCGCAGCAGCGTCTGCTTGAGCAGCGCCGAGCGCGACGCCAGCAGCCTGATGAAGCGGCCGCTCATGCCGTTGCCGTCGATGTCGAAGACAAGCTTGGATGCGAACATGGCGTTCTTGTCAGACCGGCTGTGCACGTCGAAGTAGGCCTCCTCGGCGCTGCACGCGTCGTCGTAGCACTGGATGACTGCGGTGAATGCGACGTCGAAGAGCTCGCTGCTGAGGTTGGTCGAGGACACGCGCTCGAGGGAGCCGTGGTTCTCCCGCAGATACCAGTGCTCGGTGTTGTTCTCCAGGCTTTGCGCCAGCGCGACGAACCTATGCCGGTGAAACTTCTTCCATCCGTCACTGTGGGCGTATCCTCCTGTGGTGGACCCAGCCCAGAAGAGGGTGTTGTTCTTCTTGTCCCACTCCAAATCCCCCTCCTGATCGTACGAGAACCTGTTGTTGTCGTAACCGTAGCTCGGAAACAGGACGTCTCCCATTGTCGATAGCGCCGACGTCGACAGCACCGGCACCGCCCCATCCACGAGCACAAAGGTCGACGGGCTTATCACCAGGCCGTGCATTTCCCTGTATTCGGGATGCCGGCATATATCCTTGTCCAGGCGCGTATCCTTTACGAACGGGATGCCATGAGTGTTAATGTCCGCGCTCACGCCTTGCTCCTCGACTCGGGCCTCCCGAGGACAGTTCCTGCTCACTGCATCCCAGACGGGCCCCCGAGACATGTCGTTCACTTTGATGTGTTCGTCACCCGTCGATTCTGCGCCAGGCAGCATCACGCGGGGCTCGTCCAAGTCGTTGACCAGGAATTCCATATCCGGAAGCTGCCCCATCATGGGCTCTAGCCATCTCCCAAACGCCTTCTGTATGTGATCGCCAGTCCGTAAAGGGTTGTGGCAGTCTGTCTCATTTGTCTCCGCTTTGAACCAACACTTCCATAACTCGATACTGTGCTGCTTGTCGACAGCCTCTTGCACCGCGTCCCTTACTGCCTGCCCGCTCATCTTCAAAAAAGGTGCGAGGCCCTCGTGTATCATGTCGTACTCGTCAATTATGGGCGCCTCGTGAGCGACGGCGAAGTTGTACCAGCCTTCGAATCCTGGAGGGGGCTCCACACCGTGTCGTCGCCGGTACTCTGACGCGGCGGCGGCGTAGCTGCGCGATTGTCGCTCCATCATGGCATCAAAACGCGCCTCGGCGGCGCGGGCGAGAGCCTCAACGGGGTATGTGTCTGGCGAGAGAGGCGTCGTCGGAGCGCCGACGGCAAACATATTCGCGAGCAAAGGCATCAGAGGGAGAATACTCAACGCCCAGAGAGCTGATCTCAACTTGATGCCCTTCGGTATCATGTGTATGGTCTGGCCAAGGGAGGCAAGAGAGGCGAGGAAGTAGGATGTGGCCTGCAGGTAAGACCAGTGATCCTCCAAGGAGTGGTCGCCGGTGGAAGTGATGGCAAAGGTGCCTATCGTGGTGGCGATGCACCATGACGAGTATCGAGCCTAAATGCGTTAACACGGGCTTCATATATAGGAATGAAGGATGAACGCTTACCGCTTCCAAAGTAAAAAACCAGCTTAAAGCTTTGAGAAGTCCAACCAAGACCGATGCTACAATGGATCCGCTGGGCTCACCAAGGATGAACATGCGCACGAGCATCGCAGCGACCAGAAGCGGTATGATGCAGAGTGCCAACGGCAGTGCCGCATCTTGAGCTCCGACACCCTCTGCAGCATCATCATCCTCCGGCTGGTCGCCGAGGTCTTCCGTATCGACTTCCACGTAGGCCGAGGGCCTTGAAATGGCATAGTAGCCTCCGTACAGGAGAGCAACCACGACGACGCAGATGGCCAGGGCAAGGATCTTAACACCGCTGGAGGCCAATAGGGCGAGGCAGGAAAACGCGGCGATGAGACCAGAGCTCCATTTAGCATTGACGGCGGGCCAGAAGAGTCGCGAGTCGGCCAAGATGGAGGCTGCTGGACGGACGCCGGAGAGAAAAAGAAGGGGCGTCAGGGCCGGCTATCGGCGAATGTGAGTCTCACAAACCCCAATCCAATTCCTCTTTAAAGACTTACAAAGAAAACGACGACGGCCTCTTCGGCGCGGTACAAGCACGCGGCAGCAACACCGAGGGCAAACAGCCACCATCTCGTCGACGTCACGGCGCTGGAGGCTCTGCTGAAGAGCGTTGTGCTTGTTGCTCCACTGCTCCTACGGTGCCGCCAGAGCTCGACAACAGCGGGCAGGACGATCCAGCAGACCGTCTCTGAGGCGAGCTCCGTGTCACGGGCGGTCGAGTACCGCGCGAGCGCCGAGAAGAGCAGAGCCGCACCGGCTGACGACATTCTCGAGGTCGCCGCCTTAGCTAAGACGGCGTCGTGCTCAGAAGCCGGAGAGGTTGAGGCGCTGCTCATGGCGAGAGACGACGCTTTTCTGTCATGATGTGCTGTGCCGCCCCCTATCAGGATTCCACACGTTGTTTGAGCTGACGGCCTAAACACGAACCTACCTACTAAGTTAGCCCCGTTATTATCTTCAGCCTCCCCTGTGCGATGAAGATAATTACAGCGGGGCTCAGGAACAGCGTCCGCCACTGGGGTTATTTTTGGACTGCCGAATGGCAACGTGCTTTCGGGTGCTTCGTGCTCCATGATGCCGTGTACACATACATGTACGAGGGCAACTACAGAAACACTCCACGCCTTTTCTCCGTTGAGCCACAAACCTACCCAATAAGTAAGGGAGGTTATTATGTCATGAAGGGTCGTCGAACAGTTGCTGGAGGTACGGGTTCCGTGCCCATCGCCGAGACATCAATTGGAGAGCTTCCGTTACCCCACGTGGCCGCTAGCCGTCACTCCAGGCACGCGACCCCTGAAATTCCATCCCTCTCCCCCGCCCGAGCATCACCAAGCACCCCTGACTGAGCACCTCCATCTCGACGTGGCGTGACGCGCGCTCGCTGCAGGCACTTTGCGCCCCGTGACGCTTCATCAGACGGCGCGCCTCTCGCGTCTGCCGCTGGTGCCTGCATCCCGTCTGGTATTGCTTCGGCCGCCGTCGCCGCCTGTGAGGCGTAGCTTTCCGCGCGCGCGTCGTCCAAGCTCCGCCTCGACGACCGCGTCCCGAGCCTCCATCAACACCACCGCCGCGGGCCACCATGGCCACGCCCGAGGAGCCCTCGCGCCCGGCCACGCCGACGCCGTCCCAGCTGCCGCCCGTGCCGAGCTCGCCCGTCTACTCCATCGCCTCGACCGCGAACCCCATCTCCCAGTTCAACCTGCCGCCGCCGCCCGCCCCGCGGCCCTCCCACGCCGTCCTCAACAAGGCCGACCTCGAGCGCTCGCAGGACGCCTACGCGGACCTGCTCGCGTCGGCCAAGGCCTACCGCCTCGCCCTCGCCTCGCTGTCCACGGCTGCCTCCGTCTTCGGCTCCGCCCTCGAGTCCTGCGCGCGCCTCAAGGAGGCCCGCGCCGAGCCCATCGGCCCCGCCGGCGCGAGCATGACGGCCAGCTTCACCACGGCCCGCGGCGCCTGCACCGCCGACACGCTGCTGTCCGCCGCCGGCGTGCACCACCTCGTCGCCAACCACCAGCAGATCCTCTCCGAGACCGTCTACCGCTCCTTCGAGGTGCCCCTGCTGCACGACCTGGACAAGTGGCGCACCGTCATCGACGACGAGGAGGCCACCTACCAGGACAAGATCCGCGCCCAGAGCAAGGAGGTCAAGCGCCTCGAGAAGGAGGGCCTCAAGCTGCACAAGCAGCGCCGCCGCGACGTCGCGCGCTTCCGCGCCCACCTCGTCGAGCTGACGGGCAAGCTCGACGGCCTGACGACGCTGCACGCCGACCACGCGCGCACTCTGCTGCGGGAGAGCCAGGAGACGAGCGGGCGCATCGTCGACGCGAGCTGCAGCCTGGTGCGGGCCGAGGTGGACATATTCGAAGGCCTGGCGCGCAAGGGCTGGAGCGGTGGCGGGCTCGACGACCTGCTTGAGAAGGGCCAGGACCTGTTTGCCATGGACGACGCCGGCGCTCAGGCTTCTGGCGCGGTAGGATCCGGTGAGGCGGCTACTCTATTCTCCATCCTCCCGCACAAGAGCATCCTCGCCGACTCTGCGAGCGCCGGCCAGAACTCTGGCCACGCCCGCGGCGACAGCCTCCTCACAGTCGACGGCGACCACTACCAGTCCCTGGCAGGCGTGGCTGCGGCCAACGACGCCACGCTTCCCAGCGGCACAAGGGACAGCGACAGTGTCATCCCTGCCAACTTCAACCGCCCGCGGAATGCTCGACCGTTCTCGCCCCAGCCCATCCGTCGCATACCCGCCGACGTTACGTTCGACTCGCTCGGCGCCATTACAGGGGCATCGACCTCCAACGACAGAAGAGAGAGCAATGCTGGCAACCCCGAGGGTGATGACGATGACGCAGAGCACAAGCAAGATGATGAGCGGCAAGAACAAGCACAGCAACTGGAAGAGGACGCGGATATATGGGCGGAATCCGACCGGGGGCGGAAGAGATCACAATCTCCAACGGCCTTAAGCCGCCATTCCTCACGAGGGCTCATCGCGGATTAGATCTTGCCAGCGGGCGCGTTCCCAGATGGGGACGAGCTGGTCATGTGCGAGTAAAGTTTGCAACAACACATTTTCCGGCGTTTGACTGCCCTCTTCTAACGTCCTAAATCACTTTTCCTTACGCCTCATGTACGGCACCTTGGCATCGGACACGTTCGTTGGGTTGGGGGGCCATCTGATTGCCTGGCCCCATTGTCTTTTTGGAATAGCATAGAGATACCTCGTGCATCGTTCGAGCCATGTACAGCATTATTTGTAGCGGACTCAGCCTGATGAACAACTAAACACAGGCCCCCTTGGGCTTCTTTGCATCCGCTTTGCAAATGTCTATGACGCCTCCTAACGCCGTTTCATGTGAAAACTAAACCCGCCCAGAATATCCTAGCCTGCCACGGCGGCGGAACCCCTTCCCCGCCGCTCGTCGAAACTCGTGAATCGCTCTTGACATTACATTACGCGATCCTTGCGCCTAGTCGTCCTTGTCAATGTTGTAAACGTCGCCCCTGAACAGCCCAAATGTGGCATCGAGCCACCAGATGATCTTCCAGTAGAGGCTTGCGCGACCCCAGTCGAACTCGCCTGTCTCGGTCCGCGGGACCTCGCTGCCGATCATGCTGCCGCTAAACCACTTGATGAAAGGGATGGCGCCGACGAAGCGCTGCATCACCGACTGCTGCGGTAGAAGGGCCTGCTCGGCGGGCAGGAGGCGCGCGCGGCGGGCTGTGGGGATGCGGCGGCAGAAGATACTATCGTCGGCCGGCATCTCTAGGGGCTCGGTGCTCGTGGTCGTCGCCATTGCCGGGAAGGCGGCCACTTCCGTCACGGTGGTCGAGGACGCGTGTGAGGGGGACATGGTCGCCGTGTCCATCGTCTGGCTCGAGGTTCGCGAGTCGGGCGGTGAGAGGTCGAGGAGGCGGCTCTTGAACATGGTCGGCATGCCGTTGCCCACACTCTTCCGGCGAGGAGTGCTGCTGCCCACGGCGACAGCCGCGGGCATACTGTGCGATCGCTCGTGCTCGACCTCGATGCTGTCGACATCTGGGCAAGCCTCGTCCCTGGCAGGCGGAATGCCGCGGTACGGCTCGGCATACACCAGATAGCCTAGCACGCGCTGGGGGCTCGCGTAGACGGCCGCGTTGGCCGCCTCGGCGCTCTCAAACGTCACCTTGACCCAGTGCTCGCCACCGTCGGCGCGGTTGACGAGCGCGCGCTCCTCGGGGCCCAGAGCGCGGCGGCGCGTGAAGGCTGGGTCTCGCAGCTCCGACTTGTACCGGCGCTGCGTCGAGGGCGGGTCGCGGGGGTAGTCTTCGAGGATGGCGCCGGCGAGGGCCTCGTAATGCGCAAGTGCAGCGTACTGCTGCGAGGCGGCGCGGTAGCCGCGGAGGATCATCTCTACCGGGTGCGACTTGGGCGTGCGCTGGGGTGCGGCGTCGTCAGCAGCCTGGCCCTGGCTCTGCTGCTGCTGGTTGCCGCTGCTGTTCTGGCGCTGCAAGGAAGGCGCAGCCTGGTTGGAGACCCAGTCGCCGAAAAGTTTATCTGCGGCGGCGAGTGTCGGATTCTCGCGGGCGCCTCGTGCGGGCGTGCCCGTCCGCGAGCGCGAGCGGCGCGTGGATTTGCCAAATGAGCCCGACTCGGCGACGCCGCGCCTTGACCTCGTGGTGCCGGCGTGGCCCTCGTGCCTGTAGAATCTTGCGGTCAGCGGATACCAAGAGCAGGCCGAGCATCGAGAAGGATCGGGAGGGAAGCGCACTGGTTGAAGATCATGGCGTAGGGCCGCTTGATGCCATCGTCGCCCACGTAGCACTCGTCGTCGGGCACGTTATGGAGGATGAGGGGCGCCATGGCTGCGTGCGAACAAGGAGGCCAATGAGAGGAGAGGCGCTGGGCTCTCGGAAAAGGTGGCAGCGACCGAGGTCGAGGATGCGGATGCTCGAGCTCGTGGCGGTGATGGGAGCTGAGCTGAGCCGAGCAGCCTGAGGCGACATTCTGGATAAATTTCCTGGCACGGCAACGCCCGCTGGTGGAGTGGAGTTTGGTTTCTCCGGCCGCCCTCCCATACTTTGAACTGCAACAGACTCGACAACTACATCAGCTTGAATGTCCGAGATTGTCACTCAATTCGTCCCGAACCAATTCAGTGAAGATGACAGTACTTGAATAAGTTCTTTGTCATTCGTTGTGTTGCAAATGGCGCAGCTACGCAAGCGCCTTACCGATTATCCACCCATTCTCCATTGCCCGCCATCCGCTGCTACCTTAAAGTATCAATCAGCGATATCTCATCATCACGTCTCAAGTGCCTCAGTTTCCTGTCTCTTGGCTTACTTTATACTTATTAATTGGGGTTGAAAGTGGGAGAGCCGGCGCGGGTGGGGGAATAGGCCCCTACGAGTACTCCATAGCTGAATAACGTCCCCCACTGGAGCGCATCGCACCTTGCGATAAAAGACGTGCTGCATGCGTCACTGACCCCTTCATATGTTCTAAATTGCGTCCTGACAAACATGGCGTCATGGTTCTCTACTCGCACTAAGTTGGTGCTCTCACTCGCCGTTGCGGGCACTGGGATCTACATGTCTCGGCACCTTCATCACGACACTGCCACAGGCACGCGCATCCCCTGGCGAAGCGCTCAACAAAGCCCTTTGCCAGCTTCTGTATCAAAGACGCCCGTATACTTCTTCAGCCACGGAGGGGTGAGTCGCCATTTTGATAGAAAGAGTCAATTCTTTTCATTGGGCGCCTAGCTGAAGCTGCGCGCAGCCAGATGTTCAGTACAACACCGATCACCCGGTGTATCCGGTCCTGCAGCAAATTGGGCAGGAAATCACACAAAAAGTGAAGCCGAAGGCTGTCGTCGTCTTTTCCGCGCACTGGATGGGTGACGAGGACGCCATCTACATCAACAAAGAGGAGCAGACTGACCTCATATACGAGTACGTGCCCATGCATTGACCGCGATGGAATCGGAGAGACCTGTATTCACAAGCACAATCAGCTTCCATGGCTTCCCGGACCACTTCTACCAGGCGAAGTATCCGAGCAAGGGCAGTCCCGAGCTGGCGAGTGAGATCATGGTCATGTTCTCCGAAGCTGGCATCCAGTCCTCTGGCGTGAATCGCGGCCTGGACCACGGCGTGTGGTCTGGCTTTAGTGTCGGTGAGAGCAGCAAATCCTTCAACGCAATAAACTGGCCCTGGAGATCAACTAACGCGAGGCCAGCATTCGACCCGCAGAAAAACCCTCTGAATGTGCCCCTCGTGCAGGTCTCCCTCTTCAAGTCCGAGTCGCCGCACGACCACTATGCCCTGGGCCGCGCCGTGTCCCGCCTGCGTCAAGAGGGCATCGTCATCATCTGCGCGGGCATGACGGTGCATAATCTACGCGACATGCACGTCATGTTCGGGGGGAACACGGAGCCTCTGCCGTACGCTGTGAGCTTCGACAACGCAGTCAAAGCGGCCGTCGAGGTCGATCCGAACTTGCGGGAGGAGAAGATGGCTGAGATTTGCGTGAGGCCGGACGCCAGGCAGGCTCACCCTTTTATGGACCATCTAATGCCGATATTTATTGCTGCAGGAGCGGCATATGATGACTGGGGGCGGCAGACGTGGACGATGCAAGAGGGTAGCTTTGGCTGGGCACAGTATCGTTTCGGAGACCTGCCTGGGCTCTGACGAAATGTGGACGTCCGAGCCACAGTGGTGGAATTGTCATTATATCTATATATGTTCAAGATTCTCATAACAGCGAATGACCGATGCCATTTACGAAGTCGCCTTTATTGTAGAATTCGACAGGAGGCAGAAGCTCGCTGGCAACCCATCGCGCAGTCTGCGTATGACTAGATCCATGTCCAAACGGCTCATTCGTCTTTTCTCTCCTCATCCTCGTGCTGCTGACATGGATGCTGCTGTGCCCGTATGCTGGAGAACCCGCTTCAGTCGGATGATTGCCTCGAGGAAATGACGAGAGACCCTCGGCTAGAGCCTGAAATACTATGACTTGATCCTGGAGGTGCTCGTCGACGGTGCCGCTTAGACTCACTTCCCCGTAAAGCTCTTTGCACAAAGAACGTGAGAGCTGGGCGATAAAAAATTCGCGAGACTTTGTTCTCTTGGGCATTGAGCATAGGACGTCTCTGGCCCACCGTATGCCTCCCGAAGAATGCGCCACAAGGAGGACGGACCACCGCGCGTCGCTGCCTGAGTCCTCAGACAGCTTGAAGTGGACGTCTGCACCGGGAAATATTACACCAAGGTCCTTGACCAGCTCTCCCTGCAAATATTCGTGTGCTGCTCCTGGCACGATGATGCTCACATCAATGCTCTTGACTTCGTATGAGTCTGGAAATGAGTACTTCGGCGTCGGCGTGTACTGCAGCTTCTGAGCCTTGGGCACGGGATGGACCCTGAGCCAGATGCTGCCCTTGGACTGCGGCCCCAGACTCCATCCACGCTTTCTCAGCTGCCGTTCGATCCTGATGCCAAAGCGCTCTTCCAGCGTGGGCATTAGGACCTGATCAAAGTACTCGAAGCTCAGCGACCACGAAACGTTTGTCCCTCCAAAGATGTCTAGCTCCAGCGGTTCGCCCGCGTCGTTGCTCGCGAAGAGCAGAAAAGGTAGGATGGCTTGCAGCACGAGCAAAGAGCTAGCCGCGCCAGATTCGGCGGCGATGCTGAAGCGTCGCTGAGAGAGCTCGGTGGGCAGCTTTCGTGGTGTGAAGGTCAAGGTCTTGGAGCCGACGTGGAGCCCCTCAACCTGGGCATCCGTGACTTGGGCGAGCCACGCTATCGACGTGACATGCTGGCTCTTGAGTCCTGGCATTCGATGTCAGTACCGCCAGAAAGAGAGGCTGGCTGGGCCAGGGCGTCAGCGAACCTCCTCCGCGGCCGCCCTCGCGATTGCCCCTAACATTCGTGATGGTGACGGGCTGCGCGGTGAGCGCAGCCAGGCCGACGGCGACGCGGACGAGCTGGCCGCCGCCCTCGCCTGTCGTACCGTCAAGACGGATGGGTTTGGTCTGCGAACCCATGCGGGATGGGCTCTGGATGATCAGAGGTTGGTGTGTAGGTCGGTAGTCTTGGTTCAGAGCGCTGTCGCTAACAGGCGTGAGGTTCAGTGTAAGCGCTCCAAATTCGCTGCTGGTAAATGTCCGGTGCAGAGCAAGTCACGGCTCCTGGGGAAGAAATAAATAAATCTCAAACACACCGAGACAAAGACAGGAAGCTATCTACTATAGCTGTTTGCCTATCGCTCTACTGCATTTATCTCGTTTTGCTGCCTTGGTCAATTCGCCATGAGTCACACGGCCACTGGCACACGATACTTGGCCGCCCGTGGGATGGCGCAGCACAGCAGACCAATCTCCATGTCGGCAAACCGGCACTTCCAACCAAATTTTGTAAATACATTTCATATGCTGAAGCTATCCTATCTACAATGTGTACAGCGATCTACGCAGAAGATGCGCTGGGTACGCTTGGCAAGACTGAGTGGTCTTGGAGTGACTTCCAACATGTACAAGTACCCACGCGCAGCTGTTTGACGAACAACGTTAACTCAGATGTTGTCCACCAGAGGACTCAAACCCTGAGCAGAGCCAATGCGGTCCTCGAACCAGAATCTCAGCCTCTCGACCGTCACGCGGTCCGCCATCCACCGGGAAAATGCCGTCGGGTTCGTATTGGGCATGTTCATGATGTCAGGGAAGCCCGCCGGAGCCGGCACGTCCTGGCGCACACTCCAGCCCGCTGCCTTCTGGAACTCGGTGCTGAGCATGAAGTTGTGCAGCAGCTTGGCGCCCTCGGGATGCGGCGCGTCCTTGAGGATGGCGCCGGTCTGCGGCCAGCTCACGAACAGTCCGTCAGTCGGGAAGGTCGCGTTGAGGCCCGGCACCGGGTCGAGGCCGATGCCACTGGTGAAAGTGGCGGCGACGGTGCTGTTGGACTGCTGGATCAGTGTCGCCGGCGTGGCTGTTCCACGGACCCAGCGCGGGTTCTGCGCCAGCAGCTTGTCGAACCAGGCAGTGCCCTTTTGTTGCATGCTGCAACATGCGATCAGCTTCCAGTCTTGTCTAGAGGTCGAGATTGCCTTTTGACTTACATGAGGTCAAACGCGAAAAGAACCGCATCGTCGTCGTTTGGATACGTCATGACCAGCTTGTTCTTGTATTCCGGCTTCAGATACTCGTCAAACGTGCTGAAGTTGGCCCCCGGCAGCTTCTTGGGGCTCCAGATGTTGGACCAGAAGAATACCTCCACACCATACCAGGAAGCCGATGTCGAGTCCTTGAACGCCGGGTGGACCTTGTCGAGCCCCAGCGGTGCATAGTTGAGCAGCGCGCCCTCCTGAGCCCACCGGGGGTAGTCGTGCACGGTTTGCAGAATGACGCTGTCGACGAAAACGTTCTTCGCCACAAGCTGCTCGTCGATGCGTGCGTCGTGGTACTTGGACAGGTCGACGGTCAGGTTCAGCTTCATGCCAGGGAACTTGGTCTCGAAGGCAGTCTTGAGTGAGTCCATCTGGTTGGTCTCGTCACCGCCATGCCAGCAGGTCACGACGCCCCCTTCTGCCAAGGCAGCCTTGTGAATCTCTTCAATTGTGCGGTTCTCGACGATAGGACGAGAGTTGAATCCTAGGACCCGATCAATAGCAAGCGCCTGCCCGAAGAGCAGCGCCATGGTAAGGAGAAACGACATGGCTGGTGAGTTAAGGTTGGTGCGACCGAGACAGCAAGCAATGATTGACCAAAGGCAACTTCAACCTCATGGAGGAAGCCTACACGTCTTATACCTGTCGGCCTCGTATGACGTGCTAAACCATTATTCATGTTCTGAGCCACAAAGTCGCCGCCCATGTCTGCATGCTGTATGTCCCAGACGCGCAATGCTGTGGCACGTAGCTTGGCAAGCACCATGTAATTCTGGCTGCGCCATCATCGGCAGTGATGCATTGAATCGGAGCAAATTACTCGCACGACCTAGGTGGACCCAGTTCGTCTTGTTGCGTGTTGAGATCGGCTCCCACTCCCGCATTGCATCCGACCCCAACTGGGGAATTTCTAAGCGCACTCGCATGATTAAGCTTTGACAAAGTGAAGAATCAGGGTCATTCAATCAACCCAATGCAGCGCAACAGTAAATTGCTGCGAGTCAGCCTGAAGAAAGCTTAACAGTTCGTAGCGATAGGCCCCTGCCTCTACCCAATAATATTGAAGTCACTGAGGCTACCTTACCAAAGCATCACTCGTACTGCAGTCGTGATTATCTTGCCCTGTACGGGAAGCGCGCGGTAATCGAGTCATGCCATCATCCCAGCTCAGCGACAAGCCATAGATGCCGAACCTCTTGACATTTGCCGCCATTACATGGTGTGACGTGACGGTTGCCCGGGTGTACACGCACGGGGCGCTACCGCGAAGCAGATGAATCCTGGGGTGCTAAAGTCCAGGATAAGCCTCCAGCGACAGGATGTGAGTGTTGCTAGCCCAAGTATACCATTGCTCCATTAATGAGCCATGCCAACTCGACGCACACTTCAAAGTGAGATTCAATTCCGTTTCAAGTTGACACCCCATCCGACTGCTATGTCTTCGCATACATTATTCCTATGGAAAGTTCATTCCAGGCGGGAACCGTCTGCCTCACGCAAGACCGCATCCAGTCTTCCGGGCTCTTGCGCAATTCGGACTTACGCCTGACCTGCAGTGAAAGGCATTTGCTTGCTTCCATGGCTCTGCTGTTGCTCTTGATGGGCGTCGTGAGCACGATCGATGCTCCAGCTTCGGGTCCGCCCCAGTCCCTGCCCCGAGCGCAGCTTCCGTCCATCCTAGCAACGGAGCCTCCCTTGTGGTTCATCCGAAAGTCGGGCGTTACCCCTTGTTAATGCAGCAAATATGACGAGAAATACATGGCAGCGACGTGAGCAGTCGGCAATAGAGTATCCGCCATGGACATATCTGCATTGCCATATTTACGAAACCGAGACCCAACGTGCTTTGGTAGACAGAAACTGTCCAAGCATGCCAAGCCGCAGTCGATTGCGATTTGATGAATTGGCTGAAGACATCGGCCCGAGTAGAAGCAAAATACCTTATAAGGGCTCCAATTCCAAAACGCGTTCATGCGGACCTAGGCACACTGACTCTTGGCGTCAAATATCCAGCTCAACGGCATCAATCTCGGAATGGCGTTCCGAACTGTCGAGACGTCAGGCTGCGCAATGCCTTGGGTCCATTGTGTTGATGCTTGCTGCTATCGTTACCTGGGCCGCGAAAAGCAAGCGGCGGCTCAGTGCAAACAACCCTGATGGCTCGTTGAGCAGCCCTGTACGAGTACCAGTACCAGTACCAACTCTTCCAGCGAGAACGAATACGAGTACGGGGTACCTCACCCACTGTGGCAATCGCTGACAACTCGGCCAATGAGACACAGGAACCGAGGTGAAAACTGGGGCCAGAGGAAGGAGGGGTATATAGTGCAAAATAAGCCCCAAGTCTGGCGGAGTTGGACCTTCCATACGCACTAATTTCTTGCCTTTTACCAGAGATTACCGTGGGATGGCCAAACACACTCCATTACTCTAATCTTTGGAACCTCATGAATTCGATTCATTTCGATATTCTTTTTTGCCATTTTCAACATTTGGTTCCCTGACACGTGCTTGATTGCCTGGTTCATAGAAAATGATTATTTCTCATTTAAATTATTTTTTACTCGCGCTGCGGGCGCTCTGTGAAGCGCGATTGCTGTTGCATGGCCTGGCGTCGCCTGAAAAGTAGCCAAACAGCAAGGCACACGAGATTGAGCGTTGGCCGTGTCTCCTGCAGCTCTCCAACGAAAATTGTCGCCGTATCTCTATTCGTCTTATTATGCCAACAGAACTCCAATAAGTCGCATGTGCCGTACTCCTCGCATGCCATACATGTTGCTCAAATGTTGGATGCCAAACTCAGTACGCAATAGCTGCGCACGCCGATTCCGCACTCCCTTGTAAGTTCATTCCCTTCTTGTCCTTCAAAAAACAATTTCCACCTTGCGGAGCCACGATGTTGGTCAAGTTAGAGTTGTAGGTGATTGCTGCGCATGGTGTGTCAGACTTGCTGGCATTTTTGTTGTACTGGACACACGCGTCCATGCATTCTTCGAATGTGTAGACAACAGTTTTCCATAGGTCCGTGACGTTGCCGTGGCCGTCGGCAGCTGGACCTTTGTTCGGCCAGTCTGTGAAGCAGTACTCGGTGAAGCTGACGCCGTCAGATCTGTGGTACGTCTTTGGCATCGAAAACGTGCAGCTGTTTGCCGCCTCTCCTGTTGTCCCCGACGTGACATAAGGGGTCGCAGCCGTAGTAGTCGACGTCGCTGTGCTCGAGCTCTTGGAATTTGACGCCGACGACGCTGGTGCCGATGAAGATGCGGGCGCTGATAATGATGCTGGCGTTGTTGATGATGCTGGCGCTTGCTGACCATCAGATGCGGGCGTCTGCGAACCCGCTGACGGCGAACTGTTTGCATTTTTCACGCCCACGCCAACTCCGACACCGATCCCGACGCCCAAAACAAGTAGTATGACGAGGGCGACGAGCGTCCAGAACAAGGCAGCCTTCAATCCGAAAATCCTTCTCGACGGTGGATTCGAGCCATGCGTTGCGATTACTTCGGGAGCCGCAGCGTCCTTTTCCAACTGTTGACCTTGTGGCGGGCCTGGCGACGGCTTGTAGTATTCCCTTATGGCTGCCTCCGGACCATAGCTGTTTTGTGGTGTCGTCTGGTATGGCGCTGTCTCCGGGCCGTAGCTGTTTTGCAATTCGGCTGATTCCGGCCCATAGCTGTTTTGCAGGTCGGGGTGGTGGTTCGACATCGCTCGCACAGAATCGCGAAAAGCCGCAAGGGAGTCGGCACACTGAAATGTAGGGGAGATCTAAGAACGGCGCCGAAGGTACGGATCGTAGTGTGAAGGTAGAAGAAGCGGAAGAAGAAGAAGAAGAAGAAAGAAGTTGCAGCTGGAGAGGGCCGCATTCCAGGTTTTGGGTCGCGGTCTGAAGAACGTGGTAATGCCTCTAACGACGTACCTGCATGCAACCCCTGTGAGACCGTAATAAGCACGCCACACACTAAGGCCCGCCCCCAACGGACATTCACTGCCAATGTAATGGGAAGCTGAACGATGAAAAGCCAAATAGATTCATTACTCGGGCCTTGAATAGCACAGTAAATCGTTAAGCAGTCTGAATAGAGCCAAAAGAAGCACGGATCCTCCTTCAAGGAAGCCATCCTTCCGTCTCCAAGTTCTTGGAGTCCGCACTTACTCGTAGGCTAGTGCTTACGGGTTTGTGTGAGTCGCCGATCTCACGGGGCAGCTGCACCTCTGCGAAGGCTCTCTATTGGCCGTGCGGCGTCTGCGTTAATATGCGCTTACGCAGCCAACCATGGCTGATTCTGGCCTTTGGGGCTTCTTATGTGCATGTACAGGATGGAACTAGTTCTAGGCCACTAGTGAAACGATTTGCCAGCACCCTGACAGCAGCCGCACGGCAATCTCCATCCGCGATCTCAGGTTAGAGTGAGCTGACACGTTACCATCCAAAGCGGCAGACGTCTGAAAATCCTCGTGTTTCGTACTGGAGAGAGTTCTGTGCGTATAAGTGGCTGACCTGGCCGCCACATGTAATGTATCGGCCAGACCGCAGTGGAAGTTGGAACAAGTGAGGGAGACTATGCCCAAGGATTAAAGAGCTACAGGGCTGGAGCCAGGCTCTTCTCAGTCGCTTTGAAGCGATCAGTATTTGACATCTGACGATATTCGGGTTAAACGAATGAGTGAAAGGCTGTCTCGAGAGGCTCGGGCCGGCCACTCGGGTATGAGTGGGTCTTCGGCATGGGGAAGACGGCCCCTCGCCATGAATCAGTGGATCAATGCCGCCACAACCCCTGTAGCATGGCATCGTGGATACCATCCACGAAAGTTAAAACGTTTGTCTTCCATGCCGAGCGGAAGAACTCGTACCCACGCGATTCGATACTGTTGTTGAGCACGATTCTCTTAATACGGTTCACCTTAAGCGGCGGTGGTGCATTCAACTGCAAGCCTTCGCCGTGACAAAATAAGAGCTATTCGGGTTGATCTCGTGGGGTCTGGAATCTAAGATCGAGCTGACCACACTTTCGTTGTTATTGCGTTTAGAATTGAGAGAAGGAAGTTAACGTAAGGTAGTGAGAAAAGAGCTGTATGTAGGCTCTACAAACTGCCGACAAGCGCTCGCCCTGTGGAATGAACGTCATCTGTCTCGTCTTAGTGGAGGTCAACTTCATGCCCCTACGCCACCAAATGTCACAACCAACGCTTTCCACCGATCCGAATCCTTAAACGTACTTATCGGAAAGGTTGAGTACCCTGGGCGGTTCGCTTAACTGTTCCACAAACTTGCTCATCAATTCGCAAGTGCTCTTCAATGGCGCCACCAAATCGCATCGGTGATTTATAAACCCGGCCATGCTTCGCATTCCTTAATGACAAAAAAGTCCAACCCGAGAAGCCCCTTTATCTATCGTCTTTCTCCTTCATATTGGAATGAGTTTGAAACCGCTTGTGAAAAGAATGCATATCTCATCTCCTCGGCGTGTCGTCCCTGCCTTGGGCTTGCTCCTCGGCTGCCCCTCGGCTTATGCCGGCTGGCAGGACTACCCTGCCCACAACCGCATACCAGCGTCATGCCCAAACTACACCGAATATTCCCAGCAACGACATGAACCATTTTCAACGGGACCGCTCTCTTTGCCGTTCATGAGGCCAAGTATCGAATGCAGAACGTTCAAGAGCTCAGCAGTCGAGGTATGCAACTAGGGGCCGCCGTCTCGACGAACGCTTCTCACGCGACCCACAGAAAGTCATCGGCGACATAAGAGACCGGATTGAGAACCCCGATCTCGCCCGGCTTTTTGAGAACACATTCTCCTCGACGCTAGATACGACGGTGAAGTATTTTGATCCGGAGAAAAACTTGGCATTCATCATCACTGGTGTAAGTGGGCATATGCATCAACTCTACAATACCTGCCAACTGCATGTGCTAATCGTTGTCAACATTTGACCAGGACATCAAGTGAATTGAATCCCGGTATTTTGTCTTTGAGTCCACTGACTAAGAAAAGTCATGCAGTGCCCAATGGCTTCGAGATACCGGAAACCAATTTGCGCATTTGTACAGGATGTTGCCGCAGGATGACCATCTCAAGGCGCTCATTCGGGCCATCATCAACACCGAGGCGCGTTACATCGCATCATATCCCTACTGCGGTCGGTCAACCCTTGTGTTCGGAAGGTAACTTTACTGATACATGATGCGAAGGAGCTTTTCAGCCTCCGCCTGAAAGCGGACTCAAACCTTCCGTCAATGTAAGTCACGGGCATATTTGGCTACCATTTCGTTCCACATTTCTTGGAGCTGATGTTCTGACCTTTGACTTGGTAGGAATATGCCATCAAGGTGATTGTGAATCCGTAAGGAGACAATTATTTACACAGCATTGTGGTTGACCAGGACGCTAATGGCTGACAGGCCAGTCGATGATCGGACGGTTTTCGAGTGCAAGGTAAACAGATTGAAGCTCATCTTCAGAATGAAATCTTAGATAACTGATTTCGCCCAGTATGAACTTGACTCCCTCGCTAGCTTTTTCAAGATGACCAGGTCCTACTACGCCAACACTCAAGACTCATCTTTTTTTGACGATACATGTTCGTGAAATCTCCAGTCCTATTATTAATGCAGTGCTGATCTGCTGGTAGGGAAGATGGCCATGGAACAAATATTCCAGGTGCTACATGACCAGATGCAGAGTACTTGGGACCAAAACGGACAGTTCGTGAGTCACTATAACTGGACAGGAACTGCCGGGTCACTCTCCCCACCAATACCGAATGGAGGGAACGGAGAACCCAAAAATTGGACTGGAATGGCGTCGTCGAGCCATCGGCCATCCGATGATCCAGTTGTGTTCAGTGCGTCGCACATGCTTGACAATCTTTCGTTGTGAGGCAGCTGTCTAACAAATTTCCGGTTAGGCTTCATCACGGCAGTCAACGCCATGATGGTTGTTGAGCTTGACGAACTTGCCAATATGCTGGACAAGATCGGCAATCAGACGCACATGTCGAACAAAGCGCGGCAATACTCCCGCACTCTGAGCGATGGCATCTTCAAACACGCGAAATCCTCCAAGTTGGGCATTTTCGCCTACGAGACTAACGGCTACGAGGGCCAGTACATCATGGACGACGCCAATGTGCCCAGCCTCGTCTCCCTGCCCTACTTGGGATTCGTAGATCGAGACCACGAGATCTATAGGAAGACCAAAAAGTTCATGTTCTCACATGGCAACCCATACTTTGGTGCTAGCGCGACCTTTGCAGGCATTGGGTGAGTTTGACGGACCTGCATGTTGCGGTGTACATTATGGATCAATTCTGACGCTCTGGCGTAGCGGACCGCACATCGGCGCCACGTATCCATGGCCCATGTCTCAGATTTCAGGCGTCTTTGGCAGTGACGACGACGATGAGATCAGGGACCGGCTGGCGCTCATTCTCAACAGCACGTCGGGCCTGGGTCTCATTCACGAGAGCGTCAATATTTATAACACGAGCGACTTTACTCGCCCCTGGTTCGCTTGGGCTAATAGCTACTTTGCGGAGATGATTCTGGATCTGGCCGAAAGAAAGCCGGGCTTGATTTTCGAGCACAATAAGCCGTACGTAATTGGAAAGGGGGAAGACGGAAGGCAGGGCGTCCAGATGGAGCTGGCCTGAGCTCAAGGAGATGCGCCTGCATGTACACTGGCGCAATATTTTGAAAAGACCATTCATATTTGAGACTACGATGACGGAATTGCTTTGGCTGAAGAAGGCGCTGGAGATTTTCTGCCGTGAGCATCGTGAACAACAACCTTGGGCATCAAGCCACTTCGCGGCATCGGACTGGCTGATCCACCGGACCCCGCGCCCTGCCGGAGCGCCACACGCCCCCGACCCCATGGCTGACCCTGATCCTTCGGCTCAACAACTCATCACGAGACTTACTCAAGCAAAGGGGACGAGCTTCGTCGTTTCCACACGCATCGTCGCGCAAATTCATGATAGGCCGCAACATTCACCAGGGTTGAGGAGCAGGGAGAACCATGACGAACGACGTTCTGCAGATGCGCGACGATGACGGGTACTACGACCTCGGCTCTCTCCACCGCCCGGTGAGCACCTCGAGCGCCGTCGCGCAGAGATGGTTTGATCGCGGGCTGGTTTGGTGCTACGGGTTCAATCACGAGGAAGCGGCCAAGTGCTTCGAGCGCGCCATCGTCCTCGACCCGGAGTGCGCCGTGGCGTACTGGGGCCTGGCCTACTCCCTCGGCCCCAACTACAACAAGCCCTGGGAGCTGTTCGCCAAGCGCGAGCGCAAGACGACGGCCCAGCGCACCCACCGCGCCGTTGAGCAGGCCAAGGAAAACCTGTCCAAGGCGTCGCCCGTGGAGAGAGCCCTCGTCGAGGCGCTGCAGCATCGCTACCCGCGCGAAGAAGCGCCGACCAAACCGGACTTTTGCATCTGGAACCGCGGCTATGCCGATGCCATGGCCACGGTTTATGCCCAGTTTCCCGACGACCTCGATGTCGCGACGCTGTACGCCGACGCTATGATGAACTTGACGCCCTGGAGTCTGTGGGACATCCACACCGGGCTGCCTGCGGCAGAGGCTCGCACGCCCGAGATCAAGTGTGTCTTGGACCGCGCTCTCGCCCAAGAAGGCGGCGATCGGCACCCTGGAATCCTTCACCTGTACATTCACCTCATGGAGATGTCCAATACGCCAGAGGCCGCCATGCCAGCCGCCGACAGGCTGCGCGGGCTGGTTCCAGACGCGGGCCACCTCAACCACATGCCGAGCCACCTCGACATTCTGGTGGGAGACTATTCCCGCGCCGTAATCGCCAATACCCATGCGGTGCGTGCCGACGAAAAGTTCCTCAAGCGCGAGGGGCCGATGAACTTTTACACGCTCTACCGCAGCCATGACTATCACTTCCGCCTCTACTCGGCCATGTTTGCGGGGCAGTCCAAGATTGCCCTCGAGACCGTCGATATGTTGGAAGCGAGTGTGTCGGAAGAGCTCCTCCGCGTCGAGACTCCGCCCATGGCTGACTGGCTCGAGGCCTTTCTGGCGATGCGGGTTCACGCCCTGATCCGCTTCGGACGCTGGAAAGACATACTCGCAATAAAGCTGCCCGAGGATCAGGACCTGTATTGCGTGACGACGGCGCTGGTGTACTATGCTCGGGGCATGGCGCTCGCTGCCATGGGTCGGGTCGAAGAGGCCACCAAGCAGCGCCAGCTGTTCGCCGAGGCCGTCCCTCGGGTGAAACCGTCACGCACGCTGTTCAACAACAAATGCGTAGACATTCTCTGCGTCGCCGAAGCCATGCTTGATGGTGAGCTTGAGTATCGATCTGGAAACTTTGAGGCTGCGTTTGCGCACCTGAGAGAATCCATCAGGCGTTACGACAAGCTGCCATTCGACGAGCCCTGGGGTTGGATGCAACCAGCGCGGCACGCTTATGGGGCTCTGATGCTGGAGCAAGGCCATGTAGAGGAGGCAATGGTGGTATATCGTGCAGATTTGGGCCTGGATGAGTCTCTGCCGCGGGTTCATCGCCATCCAAACAATGTCTGGTCTTTGCACGGGTACCACGAATGCTTGCTCAGGCTGGGGCGGACAGATGAGGCGAAAGCAGTGCAGCCCCGGCTCAAAGAAGCTCTGGCGAAGGCAGACGTGCCGATTAGCTCCTCATGTTACTGCAGAACAGTGCTGCCAAAGATATAGATAGAACTGGGTAGTAAAAGAATGCAGGAAAATACGTAAACGAGACTTGGCGCATAGAGTGGCTTTAGCCAATCCCGAGAGCTGAACTATCGCAAAAGAGCAAGTCTGTGTGTCATTACGGGATTAGTCTAAATACAGTACTACAGAGGACGACGGGAGGGCCCGAGGCGTTGCTTGCGTCCCCGACCACCTCTGAACGATGAATCGAAGACTTGGCACTTGCTCCTCATGCCCCTTCTTCTTAGCTATCAGCATAATAATTTGCAGAATTGTAGTCTCTTTCTAAGGTGTGAATTAAGCCATATCGTCATGCCCAGAGCTGTGTTCCTCTACGATGGTAGACTTCTACGTATTATTAAATATGTAGGTAGTAAAGATGTACGTACAACGCTCGGACTAGAACAATTCAGGCTTCCATTTCCATAGACAAAAACTACTGAACGACTAGGGCCATTAAAATTTCCGGAAATATGTAATATGAGTCTTTGAGACGACTGGCCCTTTCGGCTGAAGTAGAGGGTAGAGCTCGTCTTGCCGAAGCTTGCAAGTATTCCGTGTTTACTAATGGTGAATCTTTTACCGCAGCATGAGCTTCAAATCACAATGCCATACATTCCATTTGTCATCCCATGCATCTCTGAAGCCATTTTCGATGCTGTGTCACCGGAAATACCACCGGATTCGGGCCTTGCCACATTGGACTGTCGCCGCATATTGCTCCATGCAGCTGCAGGAATAAATGTGCTGCCCATTGGAATATGGCAAAAGTTCTTTATGATTGTGGTAGTCTTCACTATCAATAACTCTCTTGCCGTTTACAAATCCATGAGGTCATAGTCCGGGCCGCGGCCAAATTCTCAAAGTCCGGCTCGGTGTGGGTGGGGACAACCTCGGCATCGATTGTCGCTCGATTGGCTTCACAAACACCGTCCTGCTGGAGAAGGATGGACGTCGAAACTCTAGTCGAAGAATGAAGAAGAGCTGTATTAGAAATCCAGATGCTTTTTGGCTGAAACTTGAGGCGTGCGCAGGCTGCATTGACCAGCTGCAAAGTAAATAAAATGGCAGAGCATGTCCGCGAAGAACAGTGACATCAACGACTACGCATTGCAACATCATAGGCCCCTCCCTTCAGTTGCGCATCAATCAACAAGACTGCGAAGCCATTGCACATACTATTCACGACAGCATCTTCCAATAAAATGGCTCCCAACAAGACTCTCATCTTCAAGAAGATCCCCACAGGTGTCCCGGTGCCTGGCCAGGACCTTGTGGTCGAAAGCCGCGAGATCGATCTCGAGACGCCCCCCAAGGGCGGGCTCATCCTCGAGGTCCTCTATGCGTCATACGACCCGTACCTGCGCGGCAAGATGCGCGACGCCAGCATCAAGTCCTACACTCCGGCCTTTGAGCTGAACGGGCCTGTCGCCAATGCGACCGTTTCGAAGGTTCTCAAGAGCGACAATTCAGAGTACAAGGTGGGCGACTTGGTCAAGGCGGCGACGCCCATTGCCGAGTACGCGCGCGTGGAGGACCCGAAGGCGCAGCAGGTCATCAAGATCCAGAACCCTCATGGCCTCGATCTTGGTATCTTCCTCGGATCACTTGGCATGCCGGGCCTCACCGCGTGGTCTAGCTTGTACAAGATCGGCCAGCCCAAGAAGGGCGAGACCATCTTTGTCAGCTCGGCCGCCGGCGCCGTCGGCCAGGTCGTCGGCCAGGTCGCAAAGCGGGAGGGCCTTACCGTCATCGGCTCCGTCGGCTCCGACGAGAAGCTGGACTTCATCACGACGGAGCTTGGCTTTGACGCCGGCTTCAACTACAAGAAAGAGAAGCCGTCGGACGCGCTGAAGCGGCTGGCGCCCAAGGGCATTGACATTTACTTTGAGAACGTTGGCGGCGACCACCTTGAAGCTGCGCTGGAACACATGAACGACGGTGGAAGGATTCCCACTTGCGGAATGGTAAGTCGCGGGCTCGCAGCGAGATGAGCATGTCGGGTGCTGACAGTATCTCTAGATCAGCGGCTACAACCAGTCCGCAGAGGAGAGGCAGGGCATCAAGAACCTCTTTTACATTGTCACCAAGCAGATTCTCATGCAGGGCTTCATCGTTTCCAACCCCGCATTCGGGCCGGCCTACTATAAAGAACATCAAGAGAAGCTTTCCCAGTGGCTGGCCGACGGCAGTGTCAAGGCGAAGCTGTCCGTCACCGAGGGCATTGATAACGCTGCGGAGGGTTTCGTCGGCATGCTCGAGGGCAAGAACTTTGGCAAGGCCGTGCTGAAGCTGAAATAAGAGTAGGAAGTACAAAGTGTTGATAGCGAAATTATCACGACTAGGTGGTCGCAAGCAAGTTCAGACCTGGAGATTCTGAGGGGCTGACGTGGGAATTAGCCGGGCGGTCAGCGGAATATAACAAGGCGGCGACTAGCCGATAATGTCTACCAAAGGTGTCCATGCGACTCGGCCAGCCCCTGTGCAACGAATAGTGCGTCTTGTAATCGAGGCTGCAAATCATGGCGATACTAGTAGCTTTGAAATCCGTAACGATCGCGTCTATCTCATCTTCTTCCTTAAAACAAGCTTGTCACGGGTCGTTCCAGTGTAAAGTTCCATAACGGGACTCAAAAAAGTATTCATCTCGACTGGGCTCAAGAATAGCTATGCAATTCCCATATATTCGCTTTTTCGGCAAGGCTATCTGATGCAAACCTCAGCCAAGATATCTGACGAGTTGCCATCCCCTCATAGTGTCTCATCGAAGCAACGGCACAAACAGGCCTCATTACGCGGCTAAATGCTGACGGCATATAAATCATACTGATTGACATTGAGCATAAAGCATGACAATTCATAACAGCGTCCTCCCTGTGCCACAGCCCTTGTTCCCAGCCTTACATCACAAAAAGCAAGTTGGTATCTGTGGCCAAGCGTCAGAGGATGTGGGTGCGAGAACGTAGCCATGAAGACTTACCCAGCGGGTGACTGCATGATAGCTGCGGCTTCTGAGTGTATTTTGTGGCGAGCACGTCGCGAATACTATTCAGCAGCTCCACGTAGCTCTGCTTCGGGTTCTGCTTTATCGCCGTGATGAAAGCCCACGACATGGCGCCAGTCGCCTCGGTCCCAATCGTTGCATCGGCACTAGACATCGTCAATTAGCCACACGTGCTGCTCACAGGCTCGATGCACGCCCTGGAATCAAGCTTCAACTCACGATGTCTGATCATCCTTACTGCCCGACCACATGATCACGTCGGCCGGGGACGTTCGTGTGTCCTTGGTCTTATTGTACGCCTCGTCGCCCCTGTACGACTTCTTGGCCAAGCCAAAGATGGTGCTGGCCACGCCGCCAAGATCACCCCTAGCGTAGGAGCCGAGTGCGCTCAGTAAGCCCTGTCCGGCTTCCTTGGCCAGGTTGGGCTCCTTCAGAACGCCCTTGGTGGAGTAGACGTAAGGTAGGTCCATGACGGTCGCGGAGTGGCACGAGTCGAAGATGGCCGTCAGGCGCACTCCGGGCTGCAGGGGCTTGACGACGCGGAAATGAATCTCGTCGTCGACAATGTGGCCGGCCTGCTTGTGGTCGACGGGGTAGATGACTTCGTCGTAGCCGTCATCCTCATCGCCATCAAGATCTTCGGTCTGGCCGCCGTGGCCTAGAGATTACGTCAGTGACCTCTGTCCTGCAAGTTCAGCGGGGAAAAGAGACAACGCACCTGAGTAGTGTAGGAATAGGGCATCGTTGGGCTGTGCGCCTCGGACGAGCCACTCCATGGCACGGATAATATTTGCCTTGGTCGGTTGCATCACGGGGTTCTGCTGGTCGTCGGTAAGGATGACCATGTCTTCGCGCTTGTAGTTGTAGTGCTCGGCCAAGAAGTTGGACACGTTGTGCACGTCGTTGATGCATCCGCGAAGCTGCCCGTTCTGGCCAAAGTAGTTGATGCCGATGAGGAGCGCCTTGCGCTTCCCGGTACAATTGGAGTACTGGAACGTATATCCCTGGGGAGCGCCGTGGCCGAATTGCTGAGGAGCCGTGGGCGGCGGCGGTCCAGCCCGGGCATTGTAGCCGTATCCACCGCCCTGCATCGGGTAGCCGTACGCATCGAGGCCCGGCGGCGGCGGGCGAGGGGGAGGCGGGTGCTGATACGACGCGCCGGGACTTCCTCCAGGGCCCCAACTCGGCGGACCCGGTGGCGGACGCGGACCAGGAGGAGGAGGTCCGTAGTTGCCATATCCCGGAGGAGGGCCGCCGGGAGGACCGTAATTGCCACCCTGCGGCGGACCATAGTTGCCCCCTTGGGGTGGGCCATAGTTGCCGCCCGGAGGAGGACCATAGTTATTATAGCCTGGAGGAGGCGGACCAGGAGGACCATACGGTCCAGGACCGTAGTTGCCGTAGCCGTAACCGGGCCCGGGGCCGCCATTGGAAAAGCCCGCGTTGCCGGTAGGATGATTCGCCGCGCCGTACTGGCCTTGGCCTGGGTAGCCGGACATGGTGGCGGTGGGATCGCGAAGATTGCAGTAGCGGGACGGACGACGAGCTCGGGCGACGTCAGAGTCGTCTCTCGGTCGGGAGGGGACGCGCGCAAGCGCTGAGAGATGGAGGAGTCGCTGAGCAGACGGCGACGATGATTACCGTCGTGGGAGGAAGAGGCAGCGACGGCTTCGTGGTGTTCGAGATTTCGGCGGCGGCTCGGGTGCGACTGTCGCCGGGGCTGACGCGCCTTCGTATCAGCTTGCTGTTAGACCGACTTGGGCTTGGTACAAGGATAGAAGGGGGGCGTTTGGCTCATCGATGAGCCAGCACGGTGGGTGAGGATTAAGCGTCCCCTCAGTGGATGTGTGACGTGGTTGAGGCATCCAACCCCACAGCTGGGGCCGTCTCAGCACGCCGCTAAGCTGAGGTTGGGCGAACCCACTCGGCACGTGCCGGCACAGCCTCCCGCCTCGAATCACCATAGACAGCCGTGAACATTGCACGACATGTTCGACTCTGCGGCTCCTCGCCGATTATTAATTTGGTATAGGGCCACAATATATCTTCCATCGCATACGCGAAACGGCTCGCAGACCTCTGTCTGTGTAGCCTGAAAGATGTCACTGCATATTTAAGAGCGCAATTCCATAAAATGCGGTTGATAACGGCATTCAGCATTCGTTGACCTCGGCAAATTATGTTCTAAACTAGCGTTATATCAGTCTCCTCACCTTGCCAACCTTTGTGGGGTTCCCACCAAAGTGGCACTGGTTCCCTTTCATACCTCGTGCCGTCTTTCATCACGTGTGGGTGGCCCCAAGTACCTGTAAAGTCACGAAACCACAGGCGGCCTGTCTTTCATATATTTTTCTTTCATCGTCAACACAAACGAGAGCAATTGCAAAGCAATTGCGATCAAAATCAAGAACACGTAAACAGCTCACCTCTTTGTCTGGTCCGGGGCTGTCCGTGCCAGTTTGAATGTCGGGGTACCTACATGTATGTAGTATGTCACCTGGTCGTTATGCTTGTCTGCTAAGATCTCAAGTGTGCTTGGCACGAGAACCCCACGTAACCTCAGCTCATTAGTCTTTCCGACGGTAAGCAGATGGTGTCCAGTACCAGGCCACTGTTCAGTCTGCCTCTGAATGAGGAAAGCTTCCGGGAGAGACCTGGAATTTGGAGAGGATAGTCCCAAAATACTTCGCCCGTGATAGATGCCCCAAGACCAGGTACGTCTTGCCCCAAAAACAAAAGCAGAAAAAGATGGGGAGTCGTTCTTCACAGAAAGAGAGAAAGTAGTGAGGGACTTGTTCTTCACCCTAAAGAGGCCTTTAATGATCTCTCTCAGAATTTGACAAGTGTAGCAGCCGTCTTTTGCAGAGCGAACTATTGTTGAGTGCTTGTTCCCAATCCAGAGCCATATGAGATAATCCTCCTCTCCTTTAAAGCCATGACATATTCTGTACAAAGATCTGTGGTATCGTGGCCCAACGTTTGTATCCAAAGAATTGGACTCAACTCGAGACTCACAAGATGAGCTCGTTGTGACTGATGAACACGACATCTTGCTTGATTGATAATGGTCCAGAATGCCAACCAGTGGATGCAATTGACGCTTCTGGAAGAATATCGGTGGACTTCAGAACTGATCTGACTTCGCAAATGCGGCCGAGCTATGGTCTCTCAACAAATGCAAATGCGAGCATTTGCACAATTTCGTATGATAAGAGTCCTACTTTGCTAGAAATGCTCCCCCTCATCACGTCTTTAAAGAGGGGTCGAGACAAACAAAATGCATAAAAGTCCTGCATGCTGCACGTGATGACAAATTACGTGTATAGTACAGATACGGTTGCTAAATATTTCATTTCGTCCATATTTCGATACATTATTGTATGAGGATTCCGAGGGAAAAAATATAGAAAACATTATAAATTCAGCAATAATTGGGGGGGATCGAAGTTGAACTCCTTACGCAGTTGTGTTTTCTTCTGATCGACAACAGCCAGTAAGACCATATCGGGCGGAAGGGCCGGTCTGGTCGCACTTGCATATAGCGCAAAGAGATCAAGCCCTTCATGAAACCTTCGTCAACCTATAAAACACAGACCAAAAACAACACATAGCTTTTCGTTGGCCATTGAACATATCCAAGCGCGAACGCTTCGTTAGATCCAACTCGACGTTAGCACGAATGCAGACTCTTAAGTCGTTTTGCTATCGTCCCTACAATCCAGCCAGTGCTGCAAAAGCTATGGCAAGGCCACCGACAGCGGCTGCGGGGCCGTTCATGCCGGCAGCGGCGGCGGTCATTGTGGCTGCAGATGGCGACGCTGAGGTCGGGGCTTGAGTTCCAGACGATGTCGGGCTCTCAGTCTTGGAACTGGCGGTCGCACTGGCGCTGCTGCTGCCGGTGCTATTGGGAGCAGGGCCACTAAAGCCGCCAAAGGGGCCTTTGGGGTTGACGCTGCCATCGGTCGTTTCGGCGGCGGCTTTGAAGGCGTCGAGAGTGTCGGTACCTTGATTGATAACGCCCACCATACCGCCTTGGCAGTGGCCGTCAACACCGCAGTAAAAGAAGATGGGGTCTGTATTGTTAATGACAATGGAGAAGATCCCCTATAGTTCCCACGTGGTCAGAATCTTGGCTGAAGGCCGTGATAGATGCTACCTGTAAGGAAGGTGGCAGCTGGTACATGTAGACTCGCCTTATTGTTCATGACACCGGAGTAGAAGCCACCGCTGGAGGCCGGGTTGCACGGTTTGCTAAAGTCGGCTGCAACCACGCTGTGCTGGGCGTAGAAGTGGAACTCGATGCTTTCGCCAGAAGCGGCCGTGATGCTGTTGGGAGAGAAGATAAGGCCGTCTTCGCCGACGTCGACGCTGATGGCCGTGGACGAGGAGGGGGCGGCGATGAGGGCCAGGGCCGCAATCTTGAAGTTTCCGAAGTGCATCGTGGGTGTTATGAATGCGCTAGTGGGGGCATGAGCGATAGACAACTCGACTATCTAGAGGTCTCTGGAAAAGTCAAGAAGATCACCGGGACAGGAATGGGTGCATGCGTTTCCAGCGCTAGTTATATAATCCATGGTTCCACGCCCTCCACCATCCAGGGCCATGGCAAATACGGGCAGTAGCCAACAGCCTGCAAGCCGTAGCGGCTCAGCCCATCTCGTTTAGTTGGAGGGCACTTATTAAGCTCAGGCGCTTCCTTGACGTCGCCATGACCTCTGGCATCGAAGCGTCACGGTACAAGGTAGGGAGTTTCCATGCAGCTAAATTCGCCATGTAAGAATTAGGCGAGTCGAGACCGTATGACCTAGTTGGGAGCTACTGCATGAATGGGCAGAAACCCCGAACTTCTCTCGTCCCGTGGTACTGAATCGACGCGGGTGAAACGCCCTAGGAAGTCAAGTACGATAGCACAGTGCGGCCGATATCTAAAATTAAGCTTGATCAAGTCACTGTGGCTTGTACGCCGGACAAGAGAGGAGCCGAATCTGAGGCGTCGTCCTCGCGGCGGCAGAACGTTCCACCGCCGTGGCACTCGATCGGAGGCATGAGATGGGCCGCTAGACAGAGGGTAGGGTGTAAAATCCAGGCGGGTACCCGTCTGGGGCCTACCCAACTTACCCTACTAGGTAGACGCAGGTCTCTCCACAGAACCGTGGGTACCTAC